>JBAKBP010021617.1:0-40357 GCA_037953745.1 Lithodes maja
GGTCTTGGCTCATGGACTAATAGTAGCATGAGGGACATTGAGGAAAGTGGAAGGAAGAGGGAAGGAGAGGGGAGGGAAGAGAATGTGTGGGTAAGGATTGGGGGAGGGGGGAGGGGAGGGAAGGGGGGAGGGTTGAATACTTGTTGTCACTGTGTTTCTCTCTCTCTATTATACAGTAGCTACTACTACTCTTACACAAACACACATTTTGTCCACCTCCCACAATCACTTAACTATGGGGGGGGGGGGGGCATCCAGGCTGAAGCTGGATTTCTACTTACTATAAACACTCCGTTGCCTCATTTCGAAACCGGAGACAGGGAACAAACACAATCGCTGGGCAGAACCGTCAAGGTTAGTACCGGGTCCTCAGCACAAACACTGGGAAAAATATGTAGGGTTATGGATGTGTGTGTGTGTGGATTGTCTATGGGATTAACAGTGCTATTAGTAAGGACCCCGGCAAGCCTCCCAGCTCTCCCTATCACGGATCCCGAAGTAAGCCACCGGAGGTACAGGATAGATGATAAAAATGGAAATATAATAAATGCTGATCAGAGGAAAATAATAATCAAAAGAATAAATGAATGTCTAGGATTCTCTGTTAATTACGTTACGTTACGTTAATATTTGTGCAAGAAAGGACAACAAAAGGGGCAGACTGGTGGGCCACGAGAGAGAGAGAGCACCACCTATTCGTCAGGCCGCCTAGCAGAGAATGGCAAGCCTTCGCGTCACTAGCGGCAGCCGGCCTCAAAACTGAATGGTTGCAATATATCACCACACGATATGATAACACTAGGACACTTCACAAGAATAACTTATAATAACATATTCCTGTGTTAACATATTAGCAAAAACAGCGTGGCAGATAAAATAAAGTATATCTTGATATTGTAACACAACTAAACTTGCAATGGTCACGTAGTTAAACAAAACTCCTGGTGCCTGGTGCCAGCAAGATCACCTCCCCCCGCGCGAAGCAGGAGCAACATTCCTTCCTCCCCTTCCCTCCCCTCGCTTGCATCCCGACGTTGCCACCGTCATGCAATATCATAACAGAAACTGATAACACTCTATTGGCTCATTCTACACAAAAGTTTATTGAGACAAAAATGCTTAGAGGTACGGCAAAACTAGACATGTGCAATTAGAAGGGTATCGGAGTGAAACTCACAATACCAGGTCTTTCTAAAAGACTTGGCACAGCTGCTTACAGAAGGCAGGCGCAAACTAAAGTCTAGCTACCCCTAAAAGACCCTCGTCATTGTGACAATATTTATATACAGGTATATACATATATATATATATATATATATATATATATATATATATATATATATATATGTATATATAATATACTGTATATATATATATGAAATCAGTTGACCGAGGGCACCGCAGTTTCCATAGCAAGAGGAAGAATAGGGATAGAGCTGCGCCATACGCCATGTTTATTAAACGAATTTTCGACATCAACGAGGTGCCATCCTCAGGTTATACAGACTGATCCTAAAAATATACAAAATAAGTATTATATTATAGGAAAGAAAGTGGATCTAACTGAATACATTCTATCACTTAACAAGCTAAACAAAAATACCTAGTGAAATAGCTCCCAAATACATACAAAATAACAATAACCATAACCCACTGGCCTCAAACTCCATCCTGTAAGCAATGAACATCAAAAAGCTCAAATTCGTTGATAATTGATTAGCATACAATCGAAAAATTACAAAAGACACCCATGTACAGTACCTCATAGACGTAAGTACATCGAAAGAGATACACACCTCATGATAGCTAAGGGGCAACTAAACTAACCCAACTCCTCCAAACACACCGTTTATAACAACCAATTCCCAGGCATCGGACACTAATTGCAGAGCATGATATAGAAGTAAACAATTATGAATTGTGCGAAACAATTAGTTCAGGATTGATCTTTTGCATTTGTATTTTTTCACCAATAAGTGCTTTATAGTGTCTCAGAAACTTGGCAACTATTTGAAAATCCTCAGGAGTGTAGGGATGGTTTTGTTCTCTAGCATGATTACGAATGGCCGAAAAAGATTTGTTTGCAAAGATTTACCTAATCTGTGACTTTTACCAAGGTGTTCGAACATTAGCACTTTAAAGGCACATCCAGAACATCCTATATACCTGGTCTGACAACCAAGACAAGTAAATTTATATACGATGTTCGAGCATAATTGGTCAGGCACTCGATATTTTAATTAAATGAGAAGATTTAATGTCCTATGGTAAACTCATTCGTGAACATAATTCTAGAATTAACGGCGGGGAAACTGGTACTCAACAATTTATATATGTATTTTCTATACTGATAACTTACTTTACCGTAAAAGGGCATTTTAATGTATGTGATCAATTTAGGTACATTGGATTTAGTTTGATCAGGAGCACATAGTTTACTGTAAAGAAACCTCTTCAACACCTTGTCAAATAAATCCCTGACATCATTATTGTTAACAAAATAATCTCTAAGTTTGCCTATTTCCTCATGTAAAACATGATACGTGGAACATAATTATACAATAAGCTCTATTTAACAGGGTTTTTAATGGAATTTAGCTTGTATATATCTGGAGTGAAACTAAACCAATTGAGTCCTTGATTTGTGAATCTCGGCTTTATACACACCTGTTGTGGGTCCCTGTTTCGTTTTATGAACACTTACATCTAAAAATGCTAATGAACTATTGTCTTCTAATTCACAAGTAAAATATATATTCTTGTGTTTACTATTCATATATTGTAAACAAATTGGCATTAGCATCATCATTATCGAAAAACAAAAAACAGATCGTCAACGCATCTACGGTAATACAAAGGTTTGCACTCTAATGGACAGTTATTAAGCCAACTCACCTCTTTAGTGCATAGGAAAGTTTCAGAAAACAAGGGAGCTATGCAGTATCCCATGCTTAAACCGTCTACCTGATTATATAAAGTACCATCAAACACAAAACAAGATTCAGATGTGGCAAACTTTAGCAATTTCTTAACTGTATTCTTATTTATATCATTGACATTTTGGGGTTGGTATTTGTCTAATATTATGTCAATAGTTTCTGCTAATGGGACGTTGGTGAATAGCGATTCAACATCATAACTGGCCATGACAAAATTTGAAGGGAAATTCATAGACTTGATTTCATTAGCAAAACAATTGGAATTAGGTAGTGAATATTGATTCGTAGTCAGTGGTTTAAGTAAGGGTATTAAACATTTAGACACATTGTATGCTGCAGTTTTAATGCAGGATACAGTGGGTCTCAGCGGGTAATTATCTTTGTGGACTTTAGGCAACCCATAAACGATGCCAGGATTAGTGCCAGAAGCATATAACCAATTATACACATTATCTCCAATCTTTTCTTTGATAGTTCTTAGTATTCTATTTAATTTATCCTCCAACCTTATGACGTTATCAAAAATACTACCATTTACCTTTTTGAATTTCGTTCTGTCATTGAGTATTCTGGACATTTTATCTAAGTTATCACTCCTATCTAGTAAATCTACTCCCCTACCCTTATCCGGTTTAACTATCACAATCGTCATCCTTCCCAAGAGCTTTAAATAAATATAAATCAGTGTGCCGAAATACTGAAGACCAAGCATTTTTCAAAGTGTTTTAGCCAAATCAAAATTATTGCTACTAAAGTTCACTAATGTTGTCTATAAGATTACCTTTATTGATCTACCCTCTCAATAATACGACAACAGAAGAACAAACTAAAAACTACCTTAAATAAACTTTCACGCATTAAAAGCGTTTTCAAAAGTCAAGTGAGCTTTATAGATTACTGGGTTTTTCTTTGGACGATTAAAGAACATAGTGTAACTATTTAAGACAAAATCAAAACTAGGCATGAGAACAAACTTAAGGTTTTGGATGTACTCCCTGCTGTATACAATGAACAGAGCATGTTTAATTGATCTAGTAGGGCCTTAAGCAACAGGGAAACGAAAGGTCTTGTATTAGGCTTGGAGTTTTGCATACCCTTATACAGAACGGATTTGCTAAGCATTATGTGTCTTTGGAAAATTTGTGTAACACCGTCTTAGATTGTTGTATGAACGGTTGTGTTTGATTGAGTTGGGTTAGTTTAGTTGTCCCTTAGCTATCATAGGATGTGGATCTCTTTCGATGAACTTGCGTTTTTGAGGTACTGTACATGGGTGTCTTTTGTAATTTTTCGATTGTATGGTAATCAATTATCGAAGAATGTTTAGTTTTGTTATGTTCATTGCTTACAGGATGGAGTTTGAGGTCAGTGGGTTATGGTTATTGTTATTTTGTATGTATTTGGGAGCTATTTCACTAGATATTTTTTAGCTTGTTAAGTGATAGAATGTATTCAGTTAGATTCACTTTCTTTCCTATAGTTCCTACTACCTTGTTGATGCCGAAAATTCGTTTAATATACATGGCGTATGGCGCAACTCTATCCCTATTCTCTCTCTCTCTCTCTCTCTCTCTCTCTCTCTCTCTCTCTCTCTCTCTCTCTCTCTCTCTCTGCCTATATAATATATATATATATATATATATATATATACTTTATATACAGTATATAGGCTATAATTATACAGGTAGTTAGTTAGCTACATAACTAACTAACTGTACAGTATATATATATATATATATATATATATATATACCACCTACCTACCTACCAGATCGCCAAGGCCCTGAACAACCTCCTCACCCCCTACGTGCCCTGCCAATACAACCTTAACTTAGCCCACGATTTCTTGGACATTTTACGAGACGCCCCCCGGAACAACAACCACATAATCGCCTCCCTCGACGTAGAAAGCCTGTTCACCAACGTGCCAGTGGATAGGACCATTGACATGATTCTACGTCGAATTTACCATTGCCCTGATACACCAACACTGGACATCCCGGAGAAGGCCCTGAAAACACTGCTGGAGCTATGTACCAAGGAGGCTCCCTTCCTTTGCCCCCGGGGCAACATGTACAAGCAGATAGACGGCGTGGCGATGGGCAGCCCCCTAAGAGTTCTTTTTGAGAACTTTTTATGGGTACCATCGAGGAAGAGCTCCTAGCTGCCCAACGACCCGCTGTCTACTGTAGATACGTGGATGACATCTTCGTGCAAATCAAGGACCTCCACGAACTACAGGAGCTCCAGCGTCGCTTCATGACCTCCTCCGGACTTAACTTCACCTTTGAAAAATCAAACAATGGACAACTCCCCTTCCTCGACATCCTCGTAGCTCTGAACGACCATGGGTTCAAAACCACAGTCTACACTAAACCATCTAACACAGGGCAATGCCTCAACGGCGATAGTGAATGCCCCCGCCGTTATCTTCTATCCTCCATCTCCGCATATGTAAGGAGAGCCCTCACGCACTGCTCTACCTGGGCCGACACCCACCAGGAACTAGAAATACTATCCAAGTTTTAGTGAATAACGGATACTCCAACTCCGACATCTCCAGCACCATCAACCACCATCTTGAAAAATGGTACACCCAAAGCCCTCCCAACATTGACCCCCCCAATGAAATTAAGATCTTCTACCGCAATTTTATGTCCTCTGAACACAAAAATGACGAGGCCGTCTTAAAAGAAATAATCTCCAAGCATGTCCACCCAACCAACCCGGAAAACAAAATCAAATTAATAATTTATTACAAATCCCCCAAGACCTCCAACCTCGTTCTCCGCAACAAACCAGCTTCCACCAAGATAAAGAGCCCGATGACTGACCGACGATCACGTAATTTACCAACATACCTGTAATTATGAGGACTGGACCTCATTCCTATATTGGTATGACGCAGACTCGTCTTTCACGTCAGTTAACTCTTCACCTTCAGGCTGGAGCTATCAAAGACCACTATCTCACCCCTAACCACCCCCACTTCACACGCAACGCAACGAGTTAGAGAAACACACCACCATACTCGATAAAGAAAGTGACCCAAGAAGATTACCTATACTCGAAGCATTATATATCCAAGCCTTACATCCCAACATCAACAACCAAACTCTGGACCTTCAGATCCTTCCTTCTGCCAAAAGGCACTTTCCTAGAAGACCTAACGCCCCCCCCCTCACCCCCCGGTGCCCTTGACGCAGCCCCCCGCGCTACCTCCTTCATCTTCGTCTTCTGCCGGCGCCACACGTACTACGCAACTTAGGCCACGCCCCTCGACACGCAGCCAATCAGCTTCGACCCCGCCAACCGACCACCACCTTCCCGCATCCAGTGCGCATGCATAAAGCGGTTCTCTCTCTTTTTCTCTCCTAGAATACCCCTCCACCAATAGCAGACTTTTGCCCCCTGATTTTCGCCTCCTCTGATGCAACCTCTGTGCATGTCTACATATATATATATATATATATATATATATTTTTTTTTTATATTTATATATAGGGGCGTAGTCACATCTCTTACACATTTCATACGGATGCACCAAACGGTGCATCCGGCATAACTTCTACAATTATACTGTCATATCTCCTACAATATTTATTCTGATACTGAGTACCCAGCATATATCTCCTACACCACACGGTGCATCCGGCATAACTCCTACAATTATACTGTCATATCTCTTACAATTCTGATACATGATCAGTGCTCATCAATGCGATCATGTGGCATTATGCATTATGCAGGAAAGAATACAAAATGCTGGAGAATATATACTGTATGTGGGATTTTTTTTTATTTCTCTTTAAAAAGATACGTCTATAAAATGAAACTGTAAAACCACATAATCATAACTCATCAACACGATCACGTGGCATTATGCATTATGCAGGAATGAATACAAAACGCTGGAGAATATTATGTGGGAAATGTTTTTTATTTATCTTTAATAAGATATGTCTATTAAAATGAAACTGTAAAACCAGTTAAAATTGCATTTCGTGAGGACATTCATTTTTTTAAATGAATACCTCAAGCCTGTCATGAATGATTGTACGACAAGTGGGAAATTTTGCAGGGTTGTTATTATCTGCTTCTGCCACAAGGATAGCTATGCAATCTGCACAGGAGGCAGCGTGTCGACAGGGCAGAAGAACCACTGTCTGTTCCCTTCGCCTTAGGCAGATGCTGCACCGAAATTCGTGAGGAAGATCTTGTGCACCAGCTTCGTTGTTGTCAGGGACCTGCTGCTCATCCCCACTCTTATCAGAACTGTCTACAGGAAGCTGGAATGCTGAAACAGAGCTATCAAAAGTGTAAACGACAGCATTGATGTATTGGGTCAATGTGTATGTTCCATTCTGTAATTGGTCTTTGAATTTCTAACTGCGTTCAATGTTTCTGACAAACTTCTCCTTTTCTGACGATTGATCTCCAAGTCATCCAGACGCTCAATGTCCTTAACCCGTCCAGCCCCGGCTAGTTTTGTAATGTTTGTTCACCAGAACCCGGCCGGTTTTCAAAAAATCGTTTTATTCCAGAAACAATAGCGAATGGGTTAGGAATGAAGGAAAAACCACGAAAAACCACTCAAAAAGCTTAAAGAATGGTCCTACAGAGCCCCCGAAAACGTATTTTACAAGAGTACAAAATTGAAGGCAATTACCCCCCAAAAAACAGGTTAATGCGCGCTCACGCGCACGCACGTGGACTTTGAGAGTTTTCAAACATCGGCACAGTTGCGTGGCATACGTACACAGTTCCCATACAAATCTGAGCCCTCTTGAGTGGCTACACCTGAGGTTACGGTCGGCGCAATTAGGGTGACGCGCCAGGCGCGTCTCTGGGGCTGTGCGTTACATACATCGCCGACGCGCCAGGCGCGTCGCTGGGGCTGTACGGGTTAATTGTGTCTTCTATCAGATTATTCAAATGGGTTAGGAAAGTGTAAATGTTCTGCTTGTGTGGGCGGACAATGGCTTTCAGTCTGCTATTGCTCTGCATCATTATTAGTTCTACGAACAAAATCGAAGACAGAGAGCCGTTCTGGAGTGAGTTTTTCCAATCCAGTAGTTTGTGATGTAGGTTTGGAATGCAGTGATCTTTGCCTGGGAATGATCATTGACGTCAACATTTTCTTGAAACAGAGAGTTAACTGCTTCATGCATCCGGTTGGCTGGCACATAACCTAGTGTCATGATCTGTTTGGCCCACTTATTAAACTGCCTGTTGTCGTTGTACATTTCAGTTAGCCTTGGGGCTAAACTCGAATCAACTCAACGCGTGTCTGAATGTGAACGATACTTTTCTCCCTATTTAGGTTGCGCCACAATTCCTACACCTGGCTCGTGACTGTCCCAAAGACTCGAATCAACTCGACTCGTCGGGCGAGTAGTGAGACAGTAGCGCCGAGTACAGACAGAGGCTCCTCCCCCGGCTCCCCGTATACACGGAAGTGTAGCAAATGTGACTGTATAGAGTTTTGTGTGTAGGAGATATGCTGTATCTCTGTAGGAAATATGTCATTACACTAAAAACTGCTAAATTTGTAGATGTGACGTGTAGGAAATACGCAGTATACATGGTGTAGGAAATGTGGCGTAGGAGATATGCTGTATCTCTGAAGGAAATATGTCACTACACTAAAAACTGCTAAATTTGTAGATGTGACGTGTAGGAAATACGCAGTATACAGGGTGTAGGAAATGTGGCGTAGGAGATATGCTATATCTCTGTAGGAAATATGTCACTACACTAAAAACTGTGTAGGAGATATGTAGTATATGTGTAGGAAATATGTCATTACTCTAAAAACTGCTAAATTTGTAGATGTGACGTGTAGGAAATACGCAGTATACATGGTGTAGGAAATGTGGCGCACCCACTACAGAAATAGAAAGATGATGATTATGTTGGAGGTCTAGGGAACAAACAGAAAAAATATATATATTATATGAAGAGAGAGAGAGAGAGAGAAATCGTGGTCAATACTGATGATGTGACCTTTATGATAAGGTCAAACTAAGATGGCTACAGGTCAAATATGGCGGCCGATAACTGTACATGTTCCAAAGCGGGTCTTTTTAGATCCTCCCTGTTCTGATATTTAAAGACGATTCTCCTCATTTGTTTGAATATTATAAGGCGTTTCAACCCAATTTGGGAGAAACCAGCCTTCGCCCAGGATATTTTTCTACTGACAAATGTACATATTTAGCTTGAAGGGGGTCTAGTGGACATTTGTTTTGTTTTTTCGTTTAAGGGAGTTTGCAAGGCGAACTTTCAATTCTAGAGAATCAGCTAAAAGTATATTATTTGAAAATGACAAACACAATTAAAACTCTCAATGATAATAACACCTAATATCATAATAACCCCCAAAACGTTGCACCAGATAGTGTCAACCTTTTAAGTAAACCAAGATGGGACATTTTTCTATCGTTTTATGTACAAATTTAGCTAGAAGGGGGTCTGGGTGAATTTTTTTTAGTTGAAGGAAGACTGGGAAGGTATTTTTGTTAGCCTAGGAGACAAGCTAAAATACAATGATTGAACATAACTAACATAAGCCAAATACAATGATTGAACATAACTAACATAAGCCAAATACAATGATTGAACATAACTAACATAAGCCAAATACAATGATTGAACATAACTAACATAAGCAAAATACAATGATTGAACATAACTAACATAAGCAAAATACAATGATTGAACATAACTAACATAAGCAAAATACAATGATGGAACATAACTAACATAAGCAAAATACAATGATGGAACATAACTAACATTAGCAAAATACAATGATTGAACATAACTAACATAAGCAAAATACAATGATTGAACATAACTAACATAAGCAAAATACAATGATTGAACATAACTAACATAAGCAAAATACAATGATTGAACATAACTAACATAAGCAAAATACAATGATTGAACATAACGAACATAAGCAAAATACAATGATTGAACATAACTAACATAAGCAAAATACAATGATTGAACATAACTAACATAAGCAAAATACAATGATTGAACACAACTAACATAAGCAAAATACAATGATTGAACATAACTAACATAAGCAAAATCATAAATAATAATTAAACACAATATCATATTAACCCCAAACGACGTCGGACCAGAAAGTGTTAACACAGAAACGGCACTTTATATAAACGTAAAATTAAAATTATATTCTGGCTATTATTAGACGATTGTATTCAACTTGGGAATAGAAGGGATATAAAAAGCCACACGAGCACTTTTTCCAGCAATTTTCGATGATAATGCTTTTTTCTTGTAATATTTCGGGATTATTTATTGATATATTTTATTTATATATAGTATTTTGTTCCACTGGTATCGGCCACTAGACTCAAGGTAGATTATGTTAGGAGGCTTCACCCTTTCCAGATACTCTTAGATGATGTTTCTGTTCGGGCTCTGTCTTGTGTCGGCCACCCAAAGGTATGGGGTATGTGCCTGAGTATATACAGTACATACATACATACAAAGTTAAAGTTGTCCTAAATAGTGATTAAATGGCCAAAACAATACAATATTATAGGTATTAGTGGTAGTAGTACTATTTATAGGTATTATTATTAATATTAATTTCTTGTTTTCTGGCTATTGTAAGACGATATTATTCAGTTAAGGAAGAGTATATGGAATTCAGAGGGTTAATATTTTGAGATAGACTTAACTCTTTCTATTCCCACAGATCCTTCCTTAATTGTATAAATGATAGCGAGACTAAACAGCTAAAACGCATCATGATCTTTAAAGAGTTAATTCTGAGTAACCTTAGAACTTGAAACTGCCAGACTATAATTGCTCAAAAACATTGAGGGGAATAAAGCACACACGAGATACCACCTTAACCCTTTCATTGCGGGACCTATTAAGGAACGTTTTGGCAATTTACTTCAAATTACAGGCCCTTAAAGCCTCTTAAAGCCTGTGGAGACGAGTGCGGGTGAGCAGGAGTGCGACAGGCCTCCTTCCGCTCTCCAGTGCGATGGCTGGTGCACTGAGGGGTGAGAGCCATATCTCGCGAGACGTATGCAGTGCTACTTCTTAGCTAGCTGCACTTGCCATACTAATTATTATATTTACCATTATTCTTATTGTGTATGTACCCTTTGGCAATAACAAAATATCAATCAATCAATCAGTCAATCTCTCTCTCACGGACTTAAATGATACCCTCTAAAATAAGCAGATTCATATCATGCGATTGCTTTAAGTCGACTTATACATACTAAATAATAGTGACGACAAAATTAACATATACAGTATATATTGATTAGGAATTGGATAACTAGCGAGACAGCAAACAACATCTGTTGCTCGCTGCCTAGCTGGTTATCCTATTCCTACTTAAGCTACGATTCCCGAAGAATACACCTGTATATTTAAGTATATATTGAGTGTAACATTAATACTGTATGTGTGAGCTATTCAGTTTTAGACACTGGTTTATGTTAAGCATAATTTACCAAGGATATAAGTTATTTGTTTTTGTGTTAGGAAGAAGTTGGAAAATGCATATAATTATGACCTCCACAATTGTTTAATGTTTGGAAAGACGACACTTCAACCTCTCTCCTCTGCCCATAACATGCAGCCACCAAAACACTCACACAAGACACAAAACACACACACCACCCGATAAAATAAAACGCACACCACACACACAACTACATACACAAGATCACAAAAAAAAACACACACACACACGAGATCACTTTAAACCGGACACCACACAAAACGCACACATGTAAACACTAAAAATATTGGAAAACATAAAAGAACACCTAAAAGATACACTGAAGAAAAAAAAAACACACACAGATAAGCAATCACGTTACAAGGTGAGATGGGTATCGTACTGGTCAACCAAAGCTACTGGTCAACCTAAGCCTTCGGGTGAGACTGGTACCGTAGTGAGAATGGTATCGTACAGATTAACCCTAAGCCTTCGTTTCCAGATGTCGCCAATTGGCTAAAATACAGACTACACACACATCCACAGCCATTCCACTGATACATAAACAATTAACATGCATTTCACGCAATACATTCCCAGTTAAGGAGACACGATAATAATGAGCTTAGCTCGCATTGCGTGGATTCCCCTTGACGAACAAGCAAGTGAAGTGAAGTGAACGTCAAAGTATAGTATGTTAATAAATATGTAAAGAGTACTCTCACTTTTTAACTTTGAGGTTATTCATATTATCCACCTGGAGAGACAATGTTCAAAATGTCATCACTGAGCGAATTCATGTGGTAGGGATGTGGCAAGTGGGAATGCACATTTGTAGGATTTTAATGTAAACAGGGAGGTGTGAGAGGACGGTGCGACAGTGGATGGAGACAGGGTCAGTGGAGACGCGGCCAAGAAGTGGTAGTCCTTGGACCAGGATCCAGAGAATATAGTGTCCCTTAACCCTGCCTTGGACTACAACCATAGAGGACGACGCACGGCTAGTAAACGCGGTGAGGGCGAGGCCGTTCACGTCAGTAGTGCTGTTGATCCCGAAATGTTGGTTGCTTATCAATCCTCCCATTATTCAGCGTCACCTTATCGAAAACGTCTCTGCTCACAAGCAGACTCTGACTAAGACCAACAAGGAGGCCCATCTCGGATTAACCTAGCAACACTTGACAATGGGAGAATGAGATGGGAGGAATGGGATCTTAGCGGACGAGAAACCCTTTTCCTCCGTCGAGGTAGGTGCAAGGCAGTCCTGGCATGAGCCCAACACCTGATATGCTGCGGAAAACATCAGAGAAGAACACAGAAGTGGCCGAGTCGGAGTTTGCTTCTGGGGCTGGATATAGGCACACGGTCCAGGCGAACTAGAAAAGGTGGGAGGGCCAGCTGTCCAGTTATTCGTTTATTAGCATTTTGAAGGAAGTGCCGCTGCTCTCAGTGCGTGCAATGGCAGTTCCTGAGACTTACCCTACCCAGGGTAAAACTGGCCCACAAGGGGTGTGACATGAGCTCCATGAAAAATGTGTGGGCCATTATGCCTATGGACTGGAATGTGGGCCACGTTAGGAGCAATGAAGCAGTGGAGGGAAAACCGCGGGAGGAGTGGGAGGGTATCCGTCGCCGCCCTAATTTTAGTTGGATATGATTCCAACGACAATACAGGAGGAGGAAGTTGATACAGCTGGTAGGTGGAGTTCATATTGTTTTAATAAATATATATTGTAAATGTTTTGTTACCCTTTAAAAATCATGTATATATATTATATAATGTGTTTGTGTTTCCAATGCCCACCATTAACATAATGATGGTTAAATATTGAATGTATAATACAATTCAAGTTAACATACACAAAGCTATAACAAAATATTGAATGTATAATACAATTCAAGTTAACATACACAAAGCTATAACAAAAAATTAATTATGTTTGGATGACAAACAAAAAATAGAAGTAAAAGTGGAAAAGCTTAAACAATATATATCAACTTGAAAACACTATAACCAGAGTGTTTGGATTATCGTTCCCTGTTACCTGATTGCTTACTTTATTATAAAGTATTACAATGGGAAGCACCGAGCACTTTACTGATCTTAGTGGGAAGTTAATCTTCTAATGACCTCTCCTCCCACCTCAATCAAGCCGACCTTTAGCCAGTTCCACCCCACGCCGCCGAATAATTTTAGACTAGACCTTTCCCACAGTTTAATATCCCAATGACCTCTCCTGCCACCTCAATGACCTCTCCTGCCACCTCAATCTCCAAACACATACAGCCGACCTTTAGCCAGTTTTACCCTGCGCTGCCAAACAATATTATGATGGAAGCGAGAGTTGGATGAATTATGAGTTACAATGACCTTAGAGTGTTGAGCCGGGGGGTGTTACACGGGCGAATATTTCACCAGCAACTGTTAACCCTTACTGTACCGGCGACAAATTTTGTATTGGATTTCAGCTACATTTAGACGATTTATTGAAGCTTAGGCAAGATAATATGGTAGCTAAAAGGATAAACTGAGGTAGTGTGTTGCCTTTCTATGGGTAGACGTCCTTCCTAAGCTGAATAAAATCATCAAATAGTTGCCAGAATGTAATGAAAATTACGTCGGCGGTACATAAAGGGTTAAAGAGGTGATTTGTTGTGGACCCCCCTTTCTCCCTCATGCTTAGATTTCAAGGTGGTGGCCTCTTTAGTATGACGATTTTTAGACCCTTTGCCCCATTTCCCTGTCAATTATAAAACTCTTCGTACCATTTCGGTGTCCATTTTGTTCTGGCAAGCGATTGCGAGAGGGGAGAGGGAGAGGGAAGGGGAGATAGATAGTAAGTGTGTTTGAGAGAGAGAGAGAAAGAGAGAGTGTGTGTGAGACTGAGAGAGGAAAGGAGAGAGAGATAGAGGGGGGGGGATATCAATTTGTACAGTAGGTGTTAGAGTGTGAAGAATGGGGGGGGGGGGGCGGTGAGCGGCTTTAAAGGTTAGATAGCTATGATGGTGTCGAGATGTTCATTAAATATTATAATGTAGTTTTGTGTAGCGTTTTGAGTGTGTGTGTGTATGTGTGTTCTGTGGTCGCTTTGGTACACATGGACACACACGTACAAGTACAGGGCCACACACACACACACACACACACACACACATATATATATATATATTTATATATATATATACAGTATATATATATATATATATATATATATATATATATATATATATATATATATATATATATATATATATATATATATATAGTATATATATATTATGTCGCGTTTTGACAATTTATTATGGATATCATTAACCCCTTCTGTACCGGCCCAGTCTTTTTCATTGTATGCTTGCTATATTTAGACGATTTGATGCAGCTTAAAAAATAATATGATCTGTGGTAGTAAAAAGGATTAAGTGAGACAGTTCAAAGTCTGTTAATTGTTTAAGGTCATTATTTAACTGAATAAAATCGTCTAATAGTAGCCAGAATAAAATTAAAAAGACGTAGCCGGTACAGAAGTGGTTAAACGATTGTATACAGTTTAGGAAGGATCTGTGGGAATGTAAGATAAAAGAGTATCTCAATTAACCCTCTGACTTCCATATACCCTTCCTAATATGAATATATTCGTTCAATAATAGCCAAAAAAAAACAGAAAAGAAATACGCCATCGGATCTTTTAAGGGTTAATTAAGGGGATATTAATACGAACACTGTGTACATCATTTGCTTTAGGGAGGTGGGGCTGACTTCCTTCTCCATAATTTTAATCCCCATTATTAATTATATTATTATTATTATTATTATAATTATTATATTTATTAATATTACTACATGTATTATTATTATGCATTTTTAATAAGGGCGGGGCCTACTTCATGCTCAGCTGGTTAACATAAACAAATAGTAACATACGTATATGAGATTTGTTTTATTAATTTAAAGGCAGCGAACAATAACACACATAGAACACAGTGTAAAAAAAAACAGCAATTATACAATATGGTATCAGTGATAAATAGGTACTGACTGTCCTTGTGGCAACAAACAATATATTTCTTAACTGGCGACAACCTTACATACAATACTTTAACTCGGTAATAATTATATACACAATCAGATATAAGTTGAGTCTAACACAATAATAATTATGTCCTCACACTTATGACAAGCAATCAACTTTCTCAACGTGAATCAAGTCTTTATGAAACTCGGCAATGATCGACGGTGCAAAGGCGTCAGTACGTGTGGAGAATCAGCAGAGCGAGTTCTTTGATCTGAATAAGAACATAAGAACATAAGAAAATGGGAGTCTTCAGAAAGCCGATTGGCCCGCACAAGACAGATCCCTCTCACACCAACCCCAATTACAAAGCATAATTATAGGCCCAGCTCACTAATACCATGAGGACCGACCTCACCAAAACGGTCAGAGGTCAGAGGTGCCGAGTGCCGATTGGCCAACACCCGGCAGATCCACCTCACACCCAACCCATCTCATCCATATGCCTATCTAATTTTATCTTAAAGCTCTCTATCGTTTTTTATCCCACTATAGCACTTGGTAGCCTATTCCACCTACAGTATATACAACTCTGTTACCAAACCAATATTTTCCTATATATTTTCTGAAACGAAATTTATCTAATTTGAAACCATTTGTTCGAGTTCTTTCGCAATCACTGAGCTTTAGTACATCTTTCATGGCCCCTTTATTAATCGCACTAACCCACTTGAACACCTCTATCGTATCCCCTCTAACTCTGCGTTTCTCTAACGAATGTAAGCCTAATTTATTCAACCTTTCTTCATATGGAAGATTTCTAATATTATGGATCATTTTTGTCATTCTGCGCTGTACTCTCTCCAGGCAATCCACTTCCATTCTGTAATAAGGACACCACGATTGAACAGCATAATCCATAGGGGGTCTTACTAATGACAAGTAAAGTCTTAATATAACATCAGAAGTTCTGTTACTCACACTCCTAGAGATGAACCCCAGAATCCAGTTTGCCTTGTTACGAACGCTTATACAGTTTTCTAGGTTTCAAATCATTGCTAACAAATACACGTAGATCTTTCTCACAGTCTGAGTTTTCTAATTCCATATTAGCTACTAGCTAGTTTATATTTTACGATTGTATTAGTCTTCTTTATCTTTAATACCTTGCATTTGTCAATGTTAAGATTCATCTGCCAATTTACTGACCATTCGTGTAAGGTATCTAGATCCCTTTGGATGCACTCTATGTCACTATCTGAATCTATTGCTCTCCCCATGTTGGTATTGTCAGCGAATTTACTTATCCTACTAGTTATACCTAAATCAAGGTCATTTATGTATATAACAAACAACAGAGGACCCAATACAGATCCCTGGGGCATATCACTTTTGACTGCTCCCCACTCAGACTTAGTACCATTTATGCTGACTCTCTGCTTCCTACCAATTAGCCATGAACTAATCCATCCCAACAACGACCCACCTATTTCATGCGCCTCAACTGTCTTGAGGGACTCTGTCGAAAGTGTTACTGATATATAAATATATTTTATTATATGACTTGTCATTATCTACTGCTTCATATACCTCTGAGAAAAAGCTAAGCAAATTTGTAAGGCAAGAACGTCCCTGGGTGAATCCATGCTGAGAAGAGTTGATTAACCCTTAAATGTCGGGGCGCAACATAAGTCGAGTTAAATAAAGCTGAACTATGTGGCGGTGCTCGACATATATCGTGTGGCAATTTCAGCACGTAATGTGGCTGAGAGAGAGAGACAAGTGGTGGCAGGAGAGTAGCGAGCGTATGACTGCTCCAGACCACCGCGGCGAACCTACTGACACGAATCCCACCTCCTCCCTCCCTCTCTCACTCGCTATATACGGAATTGTATGGGGAAATTGCCTAATTACATGCTTTTTGCACTCGCGTTGCACGGTTATTGCAAGAAAACTAGCCATCATAAAAGGGTCGTTATGGTGTCATTCGAAAGCTCTGTTTATGCCCTTTCAGGGATAGATACTTGTTTTACGTTCTGGGTCTTATTTAGGCATGAAAATGATCACGTAAACAGCCCTATTTTGGCTAAAAACACCCCGCTGGGCGGTACATAATTATAAATAAACCGCATAGGCCGCTCGTAAGGTGTTAAGTTAAATGTTTTTAAGAGGTTTCAAATTTTCCTAGCAATAATTGACTCTAGTAGCTTTCCTATGATTGATGTGAGACTAAAGGGACGGTAATTGGAAGCTATTGATATATCACCTTTTTTGAAGATCGGAACTTAATTTGCAAGCTTCTAAGCTTCTGGAACTAACCCTGTTTCTAATAACTTGTTAAATAGACATGTTAATGGGTAACTTAACTCATCTCTGCATTTTGTTAATACTCTAGCATATACCTCGTCAGGACCAGGCAATTTATGAGGTTTTAGTCTGTCAATTTCCTTAATCACATCATCTATACTTATGTAACCTTACTTAACCTATTTTCTACACTAGCGCATAAATATATACCTTACGGACTTCTGGAAACTGTGCCAAATTTTCATTAGTGAAAACGGAAAGAAATTGACTATTTAATGTACTGCACATTTCTAAATCATTTTCAGTCATTTCTCCTATCGGAGTTTTAAGGGGACCAATTACATCTCTAACCTTGGATTAATTTTGTTACGACCGGGCACTCGGGTACACTAGGGCTCTTACACAGGACTCGAGTATGGCTCGCTGCCACAACGGAAACACACGATCCCAACCCCAGAGTACTGCCAGCCGAACAAAAAACGCCACTACCCTCCAGAGTTCTATCTGCTATAACGGGGTATACAAGAACTCGGTACTAGCGTTTCACACAACAGACTAATAGCAAGACGGGAGTTATCTAGTCTGGTCAACAATCAAACAAAGAAGAAAGTACTACAACACTAAAGAATAGTGTTGGCCGAAGCCGAAGTAATCCACCCTTGAACTAAGAACTTAAGAAGTCCTCCACCCTCTACTTCGGATCGGCACTATTACGTTACGTTAAACAATAGTCCTCGAGCATCAAGCAAGGAATCTTCTGATAAGTTAGATGCTTCTCGAATACTCGTAAGAAGTAAGTATCGGATTTTGAACAGCAATTTAATGAATAACTCACTGGTAATTAAAGGCTTTAAATTGACATAAGAAGAATTATAAGAATAAGCAATAGGATATGGCAAACATTAAGAAGAAGTACTCCGACAATGCACTGGCAATAGCCTACTAAGATTGTGCTCGTGGGCCACTAATCTCTGAAGTAGCTAAGCGTGCCACACATGAAATCAATAGTGCTTAAACAATAATATACATAAGGAGAAGCTTCAATACTATGCTGTATCTGCTGGTCGAGCAAAGTCTAGCTGGGATATCTAAGGTTAAGAGACAATGGCTGAGCAAGCGGCTCGTAGCCTAGCGAGGTCCTTAAGACTGTGCGGCCAAATTACGGTAATTGACGGGATGCTCTCTTGAGAGATCCAGATCACTAGTATCTGGTTCTCTCCTGGCGATCCTCTCAAAGTCAAGCAAATGAGATAGCACAGTGTTGGGTGGCACAGGCAAAAGCCCTCACTCGCAACACAGTGCTAAACTCCCACGGTACACAGTCAGAAAGACCACCTAGGCGTTCCACGTCTCCGTTGCAATTGTACTGGTTCAACCGCAACCTAGTACTCATAGGAAATCACAACTCAGAAACCCTATCCCAGTCTAGCATTGCCTAAACCAGCAGAAAACAGGAACATGAATAATCGCACACAGGGAAATGCATATACGAGTGCAACAAACATCAATCAATCCTATTCTAGTTAACCCTTCCAAAAATAGGCTATCTAACAGGCACTTATCTCGTGAGAACTCAAGCGATAATACTTTGGCTGACTAAATCTGCACCAAAGGGGTCATGGAGGTTAAACAGGGACGAGAAGAGAAGAAGATAGGCTGTTCAGAGAGTAGAGAAAGTTCACATCAGTCGGAAGAATATGGATAGTTGCAAGGGATATGAGAAGTCGCTTTGCCTGATGAGTTCTGAAGAAATGGTGGCAAGAACCTCTCTTTTTATACTCGGCCCTCTAGCGGCATATCTCAAACTACTTAAGGACCGCCCACTGGCAATCATGACGTCATATTCTCTCTCAATCTGGGATCAACAAAGAACTTCCCACGCGCTGAAAGGGAGGAAGGGAGGAGGGAGGAGGGAATTAGGCCTATCTGCCCGCGTGGCGCACTCACTGGTCCCCGTTACGTAATATCTCTCTCTCTCTCCTCTCATCATTACATATAAGTCCCACACACAATACTTATAACTAATGATATAAAATAGAACTCGTTGACTCAGATGAAAACAAAATACATATTTATAATACTTATAGTACAACGGCTCACATAAACTAAGTTAGGAAACTCTACACAGACTACAGCCAAAGTTCCTGCCCTGACGATCCTAGCGAGAGTGGGGCCTGACTGGGCGTTCTGTACAGCATGCTCATACTCGACATGCGTCACACCTCCCCCAAGATTTTACTTGCTCAACCCTGAGCTAAAATCTGATATACAGAACCCCATCAAACCCCTCACACCCAGCGACCGCATGGCACTAAAACAACGCTGAGTTTATCACTAAAACACATCTTATAAAAAAAATTCACATTTCATAACTCCTCCCAACAATAGTAAAAGACACAATATCATGCTCCCAGAGCGAGCTTACAGCAGCTCAGCCGTTTGATAGTTCGTGGACTACTCAAACTTTATAGGCTATGACAAACTTATACAATTATCTATATCAAAAAGAAAGAGTTTTTATATGATTTTTATATTTTAATATGTTTTTTTCCGGCTGCACTATAAGGGCAGCCTATTTTCTTCTATACCAAACGCTCAACAATCCTGCTTTACGACCCAATACGCTGGGCTACAACCGCGAGCCAACAAGCACCAAGCGCAAAATACTACTCAAACCAAAGCAGGAGGCTACCCGTGTGTCAATCTCTTCGGGATCATACACCTGTGATAGCCTACGACTGATCATCTACCCTCGATAAACAATCCGCAATCACATTGTCACATCCCGCAATATGCCGGATGTCCAGGTTATACTCCTGCAACATCAATGACCACCGGGTCAGTCTCATATTGCGATTGTGAAATTGATTTAGGAATCTCAAAGGGTGATGATCAGTGTAGATAACCACGACTGGGCCATAGGCTGGAACATACACCTCGAAGTGCCTGAGTGACAGCACAATCGCCAGTAATTCCTTTTCTATTGTAGAATAGTTCTTTTGTGCAGCATTGAACTTCTTAGAAAAGAAACTTACTGGGTGTTCCACACCTTCATTGTCTGTCTGTAGCAAGACGGCACCAGCCCCTACACCACTAGCATCTGTTGCCAGCTGAAAAGGCCTGTTAAAGTCTGGGGCCCTGAGTATCGGGTGAGTACACAGCAAATGCTTCACTAAATTAAAAGCCTTTTCACACTCAGGCGCCCACAAAAACTTTTTGTCTTTAGATAACAAATCTGTGAGAGGTGCCAACACCGTAGAGTAACCTTTTATAAAGCGTCTGTAGTAGCCTATCATACCCAAGAATCTCATGATCTGCTTCTTGGTGGTTGGGTGCGGAAATTTATTGATAGCCTGTACCTTGTTCTGAGGAGGGCACACCTGTCCCCTTCCCACTACAAACCCAAGGTACTGCACAGTGGCTTTTACGAAGTCACACTTTGCCAAATTTACTACCAGACTTGCTTCACTAAGTTTCCGGAACAAGGTCTCCAGGTGCTCACAATGGCTCTCAAAGTCGTCATCATAAATGATTACATCGTCCAAGTATACGGTGCAATTTGGAATGTCCTTGACAATTTCATTCATCAGGTTCTGAAACGTTGCTGGTGCATTCTTAAGTCCGTAGGGCATAACATTACACCGGTAAGTACTCCCGTCCACCACAAAACCACATACCTCTTTAGCGCGCTCGGACAAAGGTACTTGCCAGTAACCTTTTACTAAATCAACTTTAGACAAAAACCGAGCATTACCAATTTTATCAACACTATCATCAACCCGAGGAAGAGGATATGGGTTAGTTGGAGTCAAACCGTTTAGCCTACGGAAATCAATACAGAAGCGTACCTTGCCATCTGGTTTAGGCTGCAGTGTTACGGGGGAAGTCCATTTAACGGTACCTTTCTCTATCAACCCTCTACCGAGCATATACTCCAACTCATCCCTCAGAGCGGGTAGTTTTATGGGGGGCACACGGTATGGGATTGACTTAAAGGGTATATGGTGCCCCACGTCAACATCATGCATAGCCTGAGTAGTGAGGCCTGGATGTTCAGCGAATACAGTGGGGTATAAACCGAGCAACTGACGGATAGCTTCAAATTGCGGCTCAGGCAAATGGGCTATAGCCTCGTCAGCCCTTAGGCTCGAGTTCCCCGCCCACTGATCCGCTGAAACATGGTGATCCCAGCTATCCTCCTCTGAAGCTTGACTGTCCCCCTCTCCTTCTCCACCACGGCCGCAACAAGCCAACACAGGGACAGTGAGAGGCTCAGAGGGGCGCCTCACATACTCTTTTATCAGGTTCACGTGACATAACTGATTCTTCTTCCTCCTGTCTGGAGTGGCAACAAGGTAATCTAGGTCCGAAATTTTCTCCACAATTTTATAGGGTCCAGTATACTTCGCCGACAAGGGGTTACCCACCAAAGGCAACAAAATCAACACCTCCTGTCCCACAATGAACTCCCGGAGCTTCACTTTGCGATCATACCTGTCCTTCATTAAAGCTTGTGACCCTGTTAAATTCCGACCTGCCATCTCCAGACTCTTAAGCATGCGCTCACGGCTTTCAAACACATACTTCAACAAGGAACAAGGCGGCACAGTTCCTTCCCAAATTTCCCGCAGCATATTAAGGGGGCCCCTGACTCGGTGTCCAAAAATCAGCTCGTTTGGACTAAATCCCAGGCTCTCACCAGGCACTTCCCGAGCAGCAAACAGTACATACGGCAATCCAAGATCCCAATCTCTTCCGTTATCAGCACAATAACACCTGAGCATGCTTTTAAGGGTGGCATGCCACCGCTCAAGCACCCCTTGGCTCTCAGGGTGATACGCTGACGATACCACCGCCCGTATTCCATGCTGTCGCATTGTTTGCTTAAAGAGATTGGAGGTGAAATTGGACCCCTGATCAGACTGAATCTCCTCCGGGTACCCGTACCTTGAAAAGTACCACAACAAGTTACTGACTACCGTCTTAGCCATGCCGTTTTTCATGGGGTATGCATCGGGGTATCTAGTGGCAACATCCATGATGGTTAACAAAAATTTATTACCAGCCTTTGTGGGAGGGAGGGGACCAACCATGTCAACAACAATCTTACTAAAAGGTGGCCCAATTACAGGAATAGGGTGCAACGGAGCTTTAGGAATAACTTGGTTTGGTTTCCCGACCCGTTGACAAATATCACATGAGTTTATCCAGGACTGCACATGAGACTTCATCCCCGGCCACCAAAACAACTTCCCCAAAGCCGCCACCGTTTTTCTTACCCCCAAATGTCCTGCCAGCGGTGTGTCATGCGCCAAACTCAGTAGGCTATCCCTGCACTCCCGCGGCACCATCAACTGGTCCACTACCCCGGACCCCATCTTCCAGCTACGGTTAGGGTCTTGAAAACGCCGATACAGGATGCCATCTAAATAAAAAAAATCTCCCGGCTGTGCATCACCGTCCTCGTCGAGCTCCACAGCTCCATTAGCACACGTTTGGAGCTCAGGGTCCTCCAGCTGCAACCGACGTATATCTGAGGGTGCCAAGCGATCTAACTGCTCCCGGAGCAATGCATGACCCTCCCCGATACTGAGCTGCTCCCTCTGTCTCTCTCGATGTTCATAACGTTGCTGTCGTGGAGACTCGTCATGCCCAGCCTCGTCACTCTCGATGACAGGCCCAGGGGCTACTCCAGAACTAAGTAATGGTGCTAATACTGAATCACCCAGGAGAGCCGCCGAGTCAAAACTCTTAAAACCAACTCCAGCTTTAGCCTCCTCCTGTTGATCGTTCCTCTGCTGGTCTGAAGACGGAGGACTAGGCTGTGACACTTTAGCTGCCCGAGCTCGGGTGACAGCACACGCCATGGGTTGTGCCTGGCACCGCTCGACCCACTCTCGCTCTTCCCTACTCACGTCGGCCGGCCTCTCGGCAACGACTAAGGGTAGAACCTCAGAAGCGGGCATTGCAAAGTCGTTGCCGAGAAGAAGGTCGACGCCCTCCACTGGCAGTTTCTCCACAATCCCAACATCCAATTCACGTGCCACACCATCCACCTCCAACTCCAACCGCACCAGCGGGTATGACCGAGTTGCATTAATACCCTGCACCACCACCACCCGAGCCGCATTTATAGGGTAGCCAGTCAAGTTTGTCATCAAAGTCTGGGAAGCACCTGTATCACGCAAGACCTCTACTCCATGCTTGCGCCCCGCCCACATCACGCAACCCCGTCCTCTATGGTCGCAAAAAACATCCTGAGCAGGGTTCGAGCCTCCCAGGTGCTTCTGCATTGGCTGTGCCTCAGCCTCTGACGAACTGCCCCGGGCAAACTCAGAAGGCTTCAGAGACACACCAATGTTGCAGGCCAAAGACACAGCTGCTGTAGGTGGTTTGCTAGGACAGACTCTTGCAAAGTGCCCCTTTTTATGACATTGATAACACTCTAACTCCCCTTTGGGCTTCCCTTGGTACTGGGAAGGGCCCGGCCCCTTCTTAAATGGGACGGTGCTAGTCTTGTGGTCAGTCTTGGTATCATAACTCTTGTACTTGTTTGCATAAGATATATTACTAACTCGGGGGGGTGGGGCGTCACGCCCCTTGTTACCTGCCTCACTACGCTGGGCAGACCCGCACCCACGAATTAATGATAGCCGGAGGTCAGCCATCTCAGCTGCCTCCTGTAGAGTTTTTGGATTCTTTTCTTTAATAGTTAAAGTCATTTCTGCACCTGTACACTTATAAAACTGCTCGAGCAGAAACAGCTCAGTCAACTGTTCGGCCGTCTCAGCTTTCTCAGAACGTGTCCAGTTTGTAAGTGCATCTTTTAAGTCCCGGGCATGTTCAAGAAAGGTCGCCTCCCTAGTCTTTGTAACACCCCGAAACTTCAATCGATATGTTTCTGGTTGCAACTCGTATGCCCGTAGGACAGCTCTCTTCAATTCTGGGTAGTCAATGCAAGACTCTAAAGGCAGTGCATCATAAGCCTTCAGACCCTTACCCGTAAGTCTTGAGGAGACCAGAGCTGCCCCCTTCTCTTCAGGCCAATTATGCTCCCTACACTTCTTCTCAAAACGATTAAAAAATTCTGTGACTTCAGTTTCACTAAATGCCGGCACCAACTTGACTAAGTGGGACAAGGACTGTTCTCTTACTTGGCCCTCACGGCCCATCCGAATCCCTGTCGACTCTGCACGAGTCTTATCTAAATCTATTTGAGCACAATATTTCTCTGAGTCGTACCTAAGCTCAGCCTCGTGCCTCCTAATCTCAGCCTCAATCTCCTTCTCCTGCTTCCTAGTCTCATTCTCCTGCTTCCTAGTCTCATTCTCCTGCCTCCTAGTCTCATTCTCCTGCCTCCTAGACTCATTCTCCATCTCCTGCTTCCTAGCCTCATTCTCCATTTTAGCAAGCTCGAGTTTAAATATCATCTCAGGAGACAGGCCGGAAGAGGGAGCTGCCACTACTGAAGGAGGGGGGGCAAGAACTGGGGAACCACCATACGCACCGCCCGAGGGCACTCCAATCTTCCAATGCTCATCCCTCTGTGGGAGAGTGCTAACCTCCGGCAACTGAGTGGACGGCACTGTGGGAGTCGAGTGAGAGGGGATCTGGGGAGGAACCCCCCCAAACGCCCTCTCCTCCGAAACCCCATGTCGCCCACGCAACACCCAGGAAATCAGCTCCCCCTTGGACATCCCTCCTACATTGGATAGACCCAAAACCTTGGCTATCAGGTGCAAGCCATAAACATTCACCCCAGTCAGCCTCTCCTCCGTCACATGGTACTGCTTACTCACAAAAAGTCTAGCATCCTCCTCACTAGTTACTAACGGCACCTCCTCACTTAGCATCTCTCGCTCCTCGTCAGTACTAGGGCCCGACATACTGAAGTTCACCAAAAAATTCTCGAGACAAAAGTGTTAAACTCCCTTATGCAAGCACTAATTACTAAATTAACTGGAGTCTCTTAAATGCTCTCCTAATTGCCTTACAAAAAAAAAAATATTCTTCAATATGTACGCTAAAGTACGAACAAACAAATGTTGTACAACTCTGCAAAAAATTATACTGTTCACAAAATCCTAAGCAAGGTCGCCATTTGTTACGACCGGGCACTCGGGTACACTAGGGCTCTTACACAGGACTCGAGTATGGCTCGCTGCCACAACGGAAACACACGATCCCAACCCCAGAGTACTGCCAGCCGAACAAAAAACGCCACTACCCTCCAGAGTTCTATCTGCTATAACGGGGTATACAAGAACTCGGTACTAGCGTTTCACACAACAGACTAATAGCAAGACGGGAGTTATCTAGTCTGGTCAACAATCAAACAAAGAAGAAAGTACTACAACACTAAAGAATAGTGTTGGCCGAAGCCGAAGTAATCCACCCTTGAACTAAGAACTTAAGAAGTCCTCCACCCTCTACTTCGGATCGGCACTATTACGTTACGTTAAACAATAGTCCTCGAGCATCAAGCAAGGAATCTTCTGATAAGTTAGATGCTTCTCGAATACTCGTAAGAAGTAAGTATCGGATTTTGAACAGCAATTTAATGAATAACTCACTGGTAATTAAAGGCTTTAAATTGACATAAGAAGAATTATAAGAATAAGCAATAGGATATGGCAAACATTAAGAAGAAGTACTCCGACAATGCACTGGCAATAGCCTACTAAGATTGTGCTCGTGGGCCACTAATCTCTGAAGTAGCTAAGCGTGCCACACATGAAATCAATAGTGCTTAAACAATAATATACATAAGGAGAAGCTTCAATACTATGCTGTATCTGCTGGTCGAGCAAAGTCTAGCTGGGATATCTAAGGTTAAGAGACAATGGCTGAGCAAGCGGCTCGTAGCCTAGCGAGGTCCTTAAGACTGTGCGGCCAAATTACGGTAATTGACGGGATGCTCTCTTGAGAGATCCAGATCACTAGTATCTGGTTCTCTCCTGGCGATCCTCTCAAAGTCAAGCAAATGAGATAGCACAGTGTTGGGTGGCACAGGCAAAAGCCCTCACTCGCAACACAGTGCTAAACTCCCACGGTACACAGTCAGAAAGACCACCTAGGCGTTCCACGTCTCCGTTGCAATTGTACTGGTTCAACCGCAACCTAGTACTCATAGGAAATCACAACTCAGAAACCCTATCCCAGTCTAGCATTGCCTAAACCAGCAGAAAACAGGAACATGAATAATCGCACACAGGGAAATGCATATACGAGTGCAACAAACATCAATCAATCCTATTCTAGTTAACCCTTCCAAAAATAGGCTATCTAACAGGCACTTATCTCGTGAGAACTCAAGCGATAATACTTTGGCTGACTAAATCTGCACCAAAGGGGTCATGGAGGTTAAACAGGGACGAGAAGAGAAGAAGATAGGCTGTTCAGAGAGTAGAGAAAGTTCACATCAGTCGGAAGAATATGGATAGTTGCAAGGGATATGAGAAGTCGCTTTTCCTGATGAGTTCTGAAGAAATGGTGGCAAGAACCTCTCTTTTTATACTCGGCCCTCTAGCGGCATATCTCAAACTACTTAAGGACCGCCCACTGGCAATCATGACGTCATATTCTCTCTCAATCTGGGATCGACAAAGAACTTCCCACGCGCTGAAAGGGAGGAAGGGAGGAGGGAGGAGGGAATTAGGCCTATCTGCCCGCGTGGCGCACTCACTGGTCCCCGTTACGTAATATCTCTCTCTCTCTCCTCTCATCATTACATATAAGTCCCACACACAATACTTATAACTAATGATATAAAATAGAACTCGTTGACTCAGATGAAAACAAAATACATATTTATAATACTTATAGTACAACGGCTCACATAAACTAAGTTAGGAAACTCTACACAGACTACAGCCAAAGTTCCTGCCCTGACGATCCTAGCGAGAGTGGGGCCTGACTGGGCGTTCTGTACAGCATGCTCATACTCGACATGCGTCACAATATAGTTGGTAAAAAGCTTTAGGATTATTTTTTGAGTCATTGGCAACCCTGATTTCATAATTTCTTTTGTCTTTCCGAATATCCTTTATTATCTGTCTTGATAGATTCTGATAGTAAGCAAGTAGGTGAATTTCGGCGTTCGTAATTGTTCTATAATAATATATTCCTCTCTTTTTTTCCCTAGAAGATCTAATAGTCTATTATTCATCCACTTGGGTTGGTTCTGATTTTTCTAAAATTTTCTTTTGGGGATATATTTATTTTGAGCATTGAGTACTGACTTAATAAAATTATTATATGTATCTACTAAGTTTGACGTCTCTTCGTGACTTAAACTGACAGGTACCCAAGAAGGGATACACTTATTTGAACACCTGGATCGACTTAATTGTTTATCCATAGGGTCCGCTAATAGGGATCTTCTTAGTCCACCATAATCGGCTTTTCTGAAATCAGGTATTAATGTCGTATTCTCTCTGGTATTACCTTTCCATTGTATATTAAAATAAACAGACTTGTAGTCGCTATTTCCTAGGTTGTCTCCAATCTCTACATTATTTATCATATGTTCATTGTTACTGGAAACAAAATCGAGAATATTATTACCTCTAGTCGGCGTATCTATGAATTGAAATAAAAAACTGTCTTGTACTACCTCAATAAACTCTTCAGAATCAGAGTCGCCGATTTGATGCTGACAATTTATATTCGGAAAATTAAAGTCCCCCATATAATGCACACATTGCTAAAACCTTGATGCCATTTTAATTTCCTCCCATAATGATGTTCCGTCATTTCTACTCATATTTGGCGGTCTATACATAACTCCAATAACTATGGTCTCACTACCTTAGTTAACCTCCACCCAAACACTTTCATTATCATTATTTAGTCTAATACCCGATTTAATACAGCTTCTTAATGTACTCCTGACAAACACTGCTATACCGCCGCCCCTCCTACTTGTTCGGTCATATTTAAACAAACTATATCCCGGTATATCAAATTCTGCTAAAAAATGCCTGGATTCTGTATTGATCCATGTTTCAGTTAGCGCTATTATGTCTATATTTTCTTTGCTAACAAGGGCTCTAAGTTCGTTCATTTTGTTAAATAGACTCCTACAGTTTGTGTAATATACTCTCAATGTACTTATTTTATTTATACTTAATTTACCTTTATTTCTAACTAAATGTCCATCTTCCGTTGCACCATCACTACCATCATTAGCAATATAGTCATAATTTTTAGCATGAGACTGAATACCCTTATTGCTTTCGCCTGACGCTAAACGTTTTCCATTTAACCTCTCTTTTACACTCAGTATTTCTGTTCAAAACCCCACAAAAACCCTATCTAAAGAACTAGCTTATGTAGTGAATGGGAGTTTCAGGGGCTGGTAAATATGCTTGGAACAGTGTGTGAAAAACGGAATCTGAAGGTAAATGCGGGAAAAGCAATGTTGGGTTAAAGCAAGAGTGTGTGATGTCCCCATGACTGTTCAATATACAGTATATATGGATGGAGTCATGAAAGAAAAACAAAGAAGAACTGTGGATGTTGGTGTACCTCTGATAAGGGAAGGAAACAAGTGGAAGGTGCCTGTACTGCTGTTTGCTGATGATACAGTTCTGATGAGCGATAGTGAATGGGAGTTGCAGGGGCTGGTAAATATGCT
Source organism: Lithodes maja (assembly GCA_037953745.1). Lineage (NCBI taxonomy): Eukaryota > Metazoa > Arthropoda > Malacostraca > Decapoda > Lithodidae > Lithodes > Lithodes maja. The sequence continues at coordinate 29,404 of JBAKBP010021617.1, forward strand.
TGGAACTGTGTGAAAAACGGAATCTGAAGGTAAATGCGGGAAGAGCAAGGTTATGGTCTATGAAAGTGGTGCAGCCACAAAGTGTGAGGTGAGGTTGAACAGTCAGGATATGGAGAATGTCAGCTCATTTAAGTATTTGGGTAGTGTATTGAGTAAAGATGGGAGTATGGATGAAGAGGTGTGGGAGAGGGTGCGACAGTGGATGAGGGTTGTAGGAACGCTGAAAGCAGTAACAAGAAATAGGGTGGTCAGCATGGAAGTAAAGAAGTCTTTGCATGACAGTGTGGTAATCCCGACATTGACTTATGGGAGCGAAGCATGGACGTTGGTGAAGAGACTCAAACCAAGAGTGAGAATTGTGGGAATGAGTTACCTTAGAAGTGCGTGCAATGTTACATGGAGGGATAGACAGACGAATGAGGAAGTACGAGAGAGGTGTGGTGTGGATGTAGATGTGCTGGCAAGTGTGAAAAGGAACACCTTGAGATGGTTCGGCCATGTGGAACATATGGGAAGCGAGAGAATAACTAAGAGAGTGTACGAGAGTGAAGTGGAATGACAGAAAAAGAATTGATAGACCGAGTGAGAGGTGGGAGGATGGAGTTAAGAAGTATATGAGTGAAGGCGGTGCTGGATGGGAGGAGGGGCATTGACTAACTGGGGACAGAGGTGCATGGGGCGGTTTCGTTCGTGGCCACACCTTCGGGGATCACGGCGTCCAACAATAATTGATAGATAGATAGAATGATCGAACACACAATCAAATTCAGACTGATTTCAACACATCAATAAGTCTTTACAGTTATGGCAAATAATTAACACTCGTGAGTCAAGTTTCTATCTTGGCAATAATCGAACACACAGTCAAATACAGACTGATTCTAACACAGCAATAAGTAGGTGTATATTTTTTCCTGGCAACCAATAGCCAGCCTGTTTGGTGGAACCAGCCTTGGGCCGGGACATTTATATACCGAAATATTTACTGGTCTTAGAGGTATTTTGTAAGCTCGATGAAGGTTTTGGGAGGAAACTAAAGGAAACAATAAATCATAAATAAATAAATGTACAAGTAAATGCGAATCTTCCATTAAGGGGAGGTATTAGGTTTTCTTGGACCCCTTCTCCCTCATGGTTAGCCCAATTAATTATGAAATGTTATGACGTTCACCTCATTAGTTTGACGATTTTAATATCTTTCACTTCAGTTCTTTTGTCAATGTTAAGACCTTTCGTGCCATTTAGTTGTCGATTTTTTTCCTGGCGAGCGGTATGCCAGCCAGAAATTTTAAGAGGACATTCTTAAACTGAATAATATACAAAATAATCTTGAAGGGAGGTCTTGGGGGTAATATTAAAGCTTGATAGAGACCAAGCGAGGACACTAAAAAGTAAATTATTGAACAAATAGATAAACCAAAACATAACATAACGTGTCCTTAATATCAGTAGCCTTTACCCAAATACGAAACGAAGTCTTCCTGTGTTATTGAAATATCTGAATTAACCATTAAAAGATACCAGGATGTAATTCTTGGCTGTTTTCTGGCTATAATTAGACGATATTATTCAGATTAGGAGGGGTACATAGAAGTCAGAGGGTAAATTGAGATAGTATTTACCCTTATAATTCCCACAGATCCTTCCTAAACTGTATAACATCGTCTGATGATAGCCTCAATATACTGTCAAAATGCGTCATAATCTTCAAAGGGTTAAAATGCATAATTGGTTGTAATGTCGCGATCACCATTAAGGGGGTGTTTTTTTCTGGACCCCCTTCTCCCTCATGTTTAGCTCCATTTGGTTTTAAGAATTTAAGACATTCGCTCCATTACTTTGGCTATATTTAGATATTTTGCCCCATTCATATGTCAATTTTAAGACCCTTTGTGCCATTTAGGTGTGGATATTTTCCTGGCGAGTGATAGCGAGCCTATAATATAAAAATAACTGGTCTTTGGCGGCCCGAAAAAAATGCACAAATTTATCTCGAATGGAGGTCTAGGGAGCTATATGTAAATACAAAAATTTAAAATAAAATAAAAGTACAACCAAAATTATATCAATAACGTATGTATGTATATATGTATGTAGGCTATGTATGTAAGTATGTATGTGAGATGACGGGGCTAGAACATAATGAGCCAAAAGTCACCAGAACCTGCTCCCGTACATGGAAAAGCAACAACCATCACAATGCCGCATTGCTTCCATCCAATGCAGAGAGAGACCCATTCATAAGTTCCCCCAACACCAGCCTCAAGGTAAACAAAGCCCCACTACCTACAGTATGTGGGCCAACACGGGCCGCTCCCTCACCTTGATCACCTCCAACCGCTGGATCAAAATGGCCGCTCCCTGCCCAAGGTGAGAATTCCCTGCCCGAGCCAGACCTGGACTACGATGAAGAGATGTTTATGCGACTACGGCACCAACCTCCTCAATTTCCGGATATTGAACCAGAGTATAATACCTACAACTACAACCATTAAGGGAAAAAACCAATACAATCCTTATATTCCCCCTCATAATAAATCCATTCCATGTAACATGCCAAATACCTGTAGACATCCAAAACTGTAATTCAATTATCACCCATACATCAAAGCTTCTTCATCCATCCATCTAATTTTAATGAATAAAGAATGTGTTCACCTTTGTAACAATATATGAATCATAATTTTAAGAACCTTAATAACCTCAGCAATAATAAAAAAACTATAGTTCTTATGCCTCTCATATTCCGAAATGCCCCAACCAGACACCTGAATTAAAACGGAACATTACCTGCCTGAGCCAAGAATTTGGTAGGAAAAGTCGAATTCACTTTCGGGTACCTCTCCTCTCAGGGCGAACATGCTTAATAGCTGGAACATTCGATTCAAAACATACTTCCGTAGGGGTTAGCCACAATCCCCTTAAAAGTATCTACAACTGGCTGTGTGAAGTGACCCCGAAGAAGTGGTGTAGGCGAGCTAAAAAGTGCATATTCTAGTGAGAGTGTGTGAAGAGGACGTCCCCTTGGTGTCAACAGGAATGGACAACGGACTCAGTCGCCACGTGTGACCAGATCTCTCATGGGCTTCTACTTCTCTACCTGAATCAAATTAAGTGCCTCTCGTTCGATAAAGTGTTTTGATGATTATTTGCGAAGAGTTATATAAGATATGTTAGTGTTCAATTTAGCACTATCTTAGAGATTATTAATTCTCTCCTTCTCTTTTTTTTTTTTTTTTTAAGAGACAATGAACGGAGGAAGGAAAAACACAGATAAAACAAAAAGGTCCATGTGCCTAAAGGCATCCTCCATTCATAAAATGTTTGTAACAACTGGATTTAAACATTTGTAGATTGTAAGTTTGTGGAAAGCAATTCGAGGGAAGTGAATTCCAAAGAGTAGTAGCTCTGGGGATAAATGAATTCTGATAAGCAGAAGTTCTGCATTGTGGAGGAGAAAGTGTAAATTCATGGCCGCTCTCAGCTGCCCTAGTTCTACGGGGAAAGATGTGGAGAGGCGGCACAATTGAAGCAAGTTCCTCGGAACAATTGCTGTGAAAATATCTGTAGAATAATGCAAGGGATGCAACGTTTCTTCGTATGGATAATGTAGGAAGGTCCTGTGTGATTGCAGGGTTATTGATTAATCTAATAGCTTTATTTTGAATTTTGTCCAACTGCCTCAATGCAACCACTCCACTTCCACCCCACAGAGGTGAACAGTAATCCATCTGAGAACGCACATGACTTTTATATATCACGGCCAACTGCTCGTCAGTGAAGAATTCTCGAACTCTGTACAGGAGTCCCAGTTTTCTAGAGGCATTCTTAGCAATGCTTCTAACATAATGTGTCCAGCTCAAGTTAGTAGTTAATGTTACACCGAGAATGTCAATACTAGGGGAAGTGGGAATATTTACATCATTAAAAAATATATGGGAGTCAGTGAGATTCTGTCGGTTAGAAAATTGAATGTACTTGGTTTTCTGTGCATTAAAGGAAACTAGATTATTTTGTCCCCATCCATTAATTCTAGAAAGGTCCTGGTTCAGAGAAATTGCAGTGTTTATTTTTTAATTTATAAGATCGGGTTGGGTGACAGAATTGGTAAATGTGAAGGAACTGTGGAGTGTTGAGTCATCTGCGTAGGAATGTATTGGATTATGAGTGGTAGATATGAGATCATTGATATGAATGAGGAACAGAATTGGGGCCAAAACTGATCCCTGGGGAACACCAGCATTTATTGAGTGAAATTGAGAATAAAGGCCATCTACCATTACACATATTTTTCTGTTATGAAGATAAGAAGAAATTAGTGGAACTAATGATGCAAGGCCGTAGTGTGACATCTTCGACAATAAGGATTGATGCCAGACTCTATCAAATGCCTTTGATATATCCAGTGCTATTGTATGTGTTTCACCATGTTGGTCTGTAGCTTGGTTGATTTGATGCTTAAGAAGGCAAAGCACTTAGCCATCGCCACTCGTTTTGAGAACAGAACAAACTCTATACGTGGGATTGATATATATATATAGTTTTTGGGATATAGTTTCCTATATTCCGTATAAGAGCTATACATATATTCGTTCGGGATATAATACATGCACAATATACGTACATTCCAGTGAACACTCACTCAGATCTTATTCTATGTGTTGTTATTAGCTGGGTACGCGATTGCATGTATATGTGTTCACAGAGAGTGTTTATTGGTCAGTCTCTTAGTTAGACTATATTAAAGATTATGCTTCCTGCATTCGAACACAGTTTAAGCCTTGTTTTAGTTAAATATAAACTCCTGTCATTGTCACGTCACGTTACCTTCTCCTCGGCGAAATTTTCAGTCCCGCATACAGGCTATTATAATTATTTATTATCTCATTGGATTTATATTCATTATTGTGACTGTTTGAGTTGATTTAGATGTATATCTTCTATTCGCTGAATTAATTTAAAAGTAATTCACTTGTCATTTGGTATCTTATTATTCATTAAACCTCAGTTCTGTATGTATGCTCCGCAGTAACTAATATCTACCTTTATCTATCTACCTTTGTCGGCAATTCCCCTCGCGGTTGCCAGTTTACCATCAGGATACCATTTATTGTTTTGAGACTAACTTATCTGTGTTTATATAGTATATATCTGTGTTTATATAGTATATATCTGTGTTTATATAGTATATATCTGTGTTTATATAGTATATATCTGTGTTTATATAGTATATATCTGTGTTTATATAGTATATATCTGTGTTTATATAGTATATATCTGTGTTTATATAGTATATATCTGTGTTTATATAGTATATATCTGTGTTTATATAGTATATATCTGTGTTTATATAGTATATATCTGTGTTTATATAGTATATATCTGTGTTTATATAGTATATATCTGTGTTTATATAGTATATATCTGTGTTTATATAGTATATATCTGTGTTTATATAGTATATATCTGTGTTTATATAGTATATATCTGTGTTTATATAGTATATATCTGTGTTTATATAGTATATATCTGTGTTTATATAGTATATATCTGTGTTTATATAGTATATATCTGTGTTTATATAGTATATATCTGTGTTTATATAGTATATATCTGTGTTTATATAGTATATATCTGTGTTTATATAGTATATATCTGTGTTTATATAGTATATATCTGTGTTTATATAGTATATATCTGTGTTTATATAGTATATATCTGTGTTTATATAGTATATATCTGTGTTTATATAGTATATATCTGTGTTTATATAGTATATATCTGTGTTTATATAGTATATATCTGTGTTTATATAGTATATATCTGTGTTTATATAGTATATATCTGTGTTTATATAGTATATATCTGTGTTTATATAGTATATATCTGTGTTTATATAGTATATATCTGTGTTTATATAGTATATATCTGTGTTTATATAGTATATATCTGTGTTTATATAGTATATATCTGTGTTTATATAGTATATATCTGTGTTTATATAGTATATATCTGTGTTTATATAGTATATATCTGTGTTTATATAGTATATATCTGTGTTTATATAGTATATATCTGTGTTTATATAGTATATATCTGTGATTATATAGTATATATCTGTGTTTATATAGTATATATCTGTGTTTATATAGTATATATCTGTGTTTATATAGTATATATCTGTGTTTATATAGTATATATCTGTGTTTATATAGTATATATCTGTGTTTATATAGTATATATCTGTGTTTATATAGTATATATCTGTGTTTATATAGTATATATCTGTGTTTATATAGTATATATCTGTGTTTATATAGTATATATCTGTGTTTATATAGTATATATCTGTGTTTATATAGTATATATCTGTGTTTATATAGTATATATCTGTGTTTATATAGTATATATCTGTGTTTATATAGTATATATCTGTGATTTATATAGTAAAATTGTGTATCTTTATATGTAGGCCTACTATGTCATGATTTTATGTTACTTTTTCCTGTAAGAATATTAATCAGGATTATTCATCTTTATTGTATTATTATTATACGATTAGATCGAGCTAATTTCTATATATATATGTGACTCAATCAATTTGTTCCATGCTTGTACCCAAGCTACATAAGAAATAAAACGTGTGTACCGAAACTGTGTAGTCTGTGACATTGGTGGTGATTAATATGAGATTTATGATATTGATATCGCAAATGATAGTAGTGATGGTGCAACGGAAGATGGAAATGTCGTTAGAAATAAAGGTAAATTAGGTATAAAGAAAAGAAGTAAATTGAGAGTATATTACACAAACTGTAGGAGTCTATGTAACAAAATGAACGAACTTAGAGCCCTTGTTAGCAAAGAAAATATAGACATAATAGCGCTAACTGAAACGTGGATTAATACAGAAACCAGGCATTTTTTAGCAGAATTTGATATACCAGGATATAGTTTGTTTAAATATGACCGAACAAGTAAGAGGGGTGGCGGTATAGCAGTGTTTGTCAGGAGTACATTAAAAAGCTGTATTAAATCAGGTATTAGACTAAATAACGATAATGAAAGTGTTTGGGTAGAGGTTAACGAAGGTAGTGAGACCATAGTTATTGGAGTTATGTATAGACCGCCAAATATGAGTAGAAATGACGGAACGTCATTATGGGAGGAAATTAAAATGGCATCAAGGTTTAGCAATGTGTGCATTATGGGGGATTTTAATTTTCCGAATATAGATTGGCAGCATCAAATAGGAGACTCTGATTCTGAGGAGTTTATAGAGGTAGTACAAGATAGTTTTTTATTTCAATTCATAGATACGCCGACTAGAGGTAATAATATTCTCGATTTAGTTTTCAGTAACAATGAACATATGGTAAATAATGTAGAGATAGGGGACCACCTAGGAAATAGTGACCACAATTCTGTGTATTTTAATATACAATGGAAAGGTAATACCAGAGAGAATACAACATTAATACCTGACTTTAGAAAAGCCAATTATGGTGGGTTAAGAAGAGCCCTATTAGCCGACCCTATGGTCAAAAAATTAAGTCGATCCAGGTGTCCAAATGAGTGTACCCCTTCTCAGGCACCTGTCATCTTAAGTCAGGAAGAGACGTCAACCTTGGTAGATACATACGATAATTTTATCAAGTCAGTATTCAATGCACAAAATAAATACATCCCCAAAAGAAAATTTAGATCAACACAGAACCAACCCAAATGGATGAATAATAGACTATTAGATCTTCTAGGACAAAAGAGAGGAATATATAGAAAAATTAGGAAAGGCGAAATTCACCTACTTGCTTACTATCAGAATCTATCAAGACAGGTAAAAAAGGATATTAGGAAAGAAAAAAGAAATTATGAAATCAAGGTTGCCAATGACTCAAAAAATAATCCTAAAGCTTTTTACCAACTATATAAATCCAAGGTTAGAGATGAAATTGGTCCCCTTAAAACTTCGATAGGAGAAATGACAGAAAATGATTTAGAAATGTGCAGTACATTAAATAGTCAATTTCTTTCCGTTTTCACTAATGAAAATTTGGCACAGTTTCCAGAAGTCCGTAAGGTATATAGCGATAGTATAGAAAATAGGTTAAGTACGGTTACTATAAGTAGAAATGATGTGCTTAAGGAAATTGACAGACTGAAACCTCATAAATCGCCTGGTCCTGATGAGGTATATGCTAGAGTATTAAAAGAATGTAGGGATGAGTTAAGTTATCCATTAACATTTTTATTTAACAAGTCATTGGAGACAGGTATAGTTCCAGAAGCTTGGAAGCTTGCAAACGTAGTTCCGATCTTCAAAAAAGGTGACAAATCAATAGCATCCAATTACCGTCCCATTAGTCTTACATCAATCATAGGAAAGCTACTAGAGTCAATTATTGCTAGTAAAATTAGAAACCACTTAGATACATTTAATTTAATAAATTCTTCTCAGCATGGATTCACTCAGGGACGTTCTTGCCTTACTAATTTGCTTAGTTTTTTCTCAGAGGTATATGAAGCAGTAGATAATGACAAGTCATATGATATAATATATTTAGATTTCAGTAAAGCTTTCGACAGAGTCCCCCATGAGAGATTGATGAGAAAGGTTGAGGCGCATGGAATAGGTGGGGCGTTGTTGGGATGGATTAGGTCATGGCTAATTGGTAGGAAGCAGAGAGTCAGCATAAATGGTACGAAGTCAGAATGGGGAGCAGTCAAAAGTGGTGTCCCCCAGGGATCTGTATTAGGTCCTCTGTTGTTTGTTATATACATAAATGACCTTGATTTAGGTATAACTAGTAGGATAAGTAAATTTGCAGACGATACCAAAATGGGGAGAACAATTGATTCAGATAGAGATATAGAGTGCCTCCAAAGGGATCTAGATACCTTACACGAATGGTCAGTAAATTGGCAGATGAAGTTTAACATTGACAAATGCAAGGTATTAAAGATAGGGAAGATGCATACAAATGTTAAATATAAACTAGCTAATGTGGAATTAGAAAACTCGAATTGTGAGAAAGATCTAGGTGTGTTTGTTAGCAATGATTTGAAGCCTAGACAACAGTGTATAAGCGTTCGAAACAAGGCAAACAGGATTCTCGGGTTCATCTCAAGGAGTGTGAGTAACAGAACTGCTGATGTTATCTTAAAACTTTACTTGTCATTAGTGAGACCCCATATGGATTATGCTGTTCAATTTTGGTGTCCTTATTACAGAATTGACATAGATTCATTGGAGAGAGTACAACGTAGAATGACAAAAATGATCCATAATATTAGAAATCTTCCGTATAAAGAAAGGTTGAAGAAATTAGGCTTACATTCGTTGGAGAGACGCAGAGTTAGAGGGGATATGATAGAGGTGTTCAAGTGGGTTAGTGGGATTAACAAAGGGGACATGACAAATGTACTAAAGCTCAGTGATAGCGAAAGAACTCGTACCAATGGTTTCAAATTAGATAAATTTCGTTTCAGAAAAGATATAGGCAAATATTGGTTTGGTAACAGAGTTGTAGATGGGTGGAATGGACTACCAGGTGCTATAGTGGGATTAAAAACGATAGGGAGCTTTAAGATAAAATTGGATAAGCATATGGACGAGAAGGGTTGGGTGTGAAGGGGGATCAGCAGGGTTGGGCCAATCAGCGCTCTGCAGACCCCCGTAATCCTGCGTTAATCTCTAACCGTTTTGGTAAGATGATCCTCAGGGTATTAGAGTGTTGAGCCTATAATTGGGCTTTGTAATTGGGGTTGTGTGGGACAGGGATCTGCCTTGCTTAGGCCAATCGGCCTTCTGCAGACTCCCATTTTCTTATGTTCTTATGTTCTTATGAAGTGAGTTATGTACCAGTTGAGTATTTACAGTCCTGAGCTTTCCTAAGGTGGAACTAACGAACTATTATAAAGCGCGTCAAATTATAACGTCGCATAATAGTATGTATGTACAGTATGTACCTAGGCACATACCCCATAGATAGGGGTGGCTGACTCGAGACAGAGCCTGAACCGAAACTACGAAGAAGTTCCAATTCTTAGGATCCGGGACCACTTTCGCGATCCCTTGCCCCTTTCTTTGTCTCGTCTAGTATGTAAATTTTACAAGGGGAGGAGGATTCTAGCCTCCTGCCCCCAGAAGGAAAAGTAGGACAGTAAATAATACTAATACTTATAGTAATAATACTAATACTTATAGTAATAATACTAATACTAATAATAATTGATTGATTGTTTATTTATACCCACACATGGGCTAATACATTACAGTAATTATTGGACACAGCAAAATAATGTAATCTAAGAATTAACATGAGGAAATATTACAAGGAAGTTGTAAGGCGAACATGATGAGGTACAGCACATGATTCTTATAATCAGAAGATGCAGAACTTCGCACAATTTGCCACCTCCTAAAGACTTAATTTAAGTTAGGGGGAAAAAAAATAAAAAAAAATAAATAAATAAAAAAAAATAATAATAATAATTGATTGATTGTTTGTTTGTACCCACCAGTGGGCGAAGACATTAATTGGTAGATATAATAATTATAAAAGTAAATTTAGCATTAATAGGAGTAAAATATAATTTAAGAAAGATATACAGTATGTACATAGTATACATATATAACTATACAGTATGTACATAGTATACATATATAACTATACAGTATGTACATAGTATACATATATAACTATACATACAGTATGTACATAGTATACATATATAACTCTACAGTATGTACATAGTATACATATATAACTATAGATATACAGTATGTACATAGTATACATATATAACTATACAGTATGTACATAGTATACATATATAACTATAGATATACAGTATGTACATAGTATACATATATAACTATACAGTATGTACATAGTATACATATATAACTATAGATATACAGTATGTACATAGTATACATATATAACTATAC
>JBAKBP010021618.1:0-40356 GCA_037953745.1 Lithodes maja
ATTGAGAGTTGTAATTGAGAAAAGAGTTATAATTGAGAAAAGAGTTATTGAGAGTTGTAATTGAGAAAAGAGTTATTGAGAGTTGTAATTGAGAAAAGAGTTATTGAGAGTTGTAATTGAGAAAAGTTATTGAGAGTTGTAATTGAGAAAAGTTATTGAGAGTTGTAATTGAGAAAAGAGTTATTGAGAGTTGTAATTGAGAAAAGAGTTATTGAGAGTTGTAATTGAGAAAAGTTATTGAGAGTTGTAATTGAGAAAAGTTATTGAGAGTTGTAATTGAGAAAAGAGTTATTGAGAGTTGTAATTGAGAAGAGATATTGAGAGTTGTAATTGAGAAAAGAGTTATTGAGAGTTGTAATTGAGAAAAGAGATATTGAGAGTTGTAATTGAGAAAAGAGTTATTGAGAGTTGTAATTGAAAAAAAGAGTTATTGAAAGTTGTACAGTAATTGAGAGTTGAAAGAGGGTTGAATATTAGATAAGAGTTAACAAATCTAAAAACAAAAGTGGGGTATGTGTCAGAGTATATAGATAGACAAAAATAAAGTTAAACCCTTCAGCACAATGACATACTTTTTGCCTTATTCCGGATACCATTAGACAATTTTCTTTAGCTTATAATCTATCTCTCTAGGACTCAAAGGGGTAACTATGATCACAATACACCTACATTTAATAGGACCATCTTAACCCTCGGAATCCGGGAGGCCCCATATGAGGCAAATCGTATTTTGGTTAGGAGTCCGGGAGGCCTCAAAATCAAAGCGTTCAAATTGCGCGGGCGGATTTTTGTTTGTGCGTGGGCGACCGCAGCGCCACCAAGCACAAACTAACATGCAGCATCAGTTCTCGTCACACATCCAACATGGATGGAGCTAATCCAAAAAAAATCGCTGTGTCCGAATCGCCGCCCGCCGCCGCATACCGTACGCCTAACAAAAGCAAGGCTAAAACGACCAAGAAAACAGTGCTTAGTCCCGATGCTGTTGCACACACTCTGGAAGAACTAAGCAAATATAGTGAACTGAGTGAATATAGTGAACTGAGTGAACTTGGGAGTGACTTTGACGAAGAACAAGTGGTTAGTGAAGATGTGGGTGAAGTGGCAGATGGATTAGAGTTTCTGGGCTTTATTAGTACCGATGAGGACGATAATGACGAGCATAATGACGATGGTGAATGCGGTGCTCGTGAACTGAGTGAACTTGAGAGTGACTTTGACGATGAAGAAGTAGTTAGTGAAGATGCGGGTACGGTACCGTACGCTTGCCTAGCCTAGCCTAGCCTAGTAAGTGAAAGTGACACACAAATGTATAACAAGTAATAATAACTCAATAATAACAGTGAGTGACAATAATTCATAACAAGAAGAGTAATAAGAGTGAAAGTGACACAATAATATCCAATAACAGTGAAAGTGCCAAAAATATGTTATAAAAAGTTTCACATAACTCAATAATGGTTGTAAAAGTAATAAATGACACAATAACTATGACTTATCACCATAGAAACATAATATCGTCTAACGGTACCAAAGCCACCGAAGCAACGAGTGACTTAGTGCGTGCTAGCCAGGGCCTCGGCGAAGCGTTCGGACACAGGCGAAAATACGCGGGAAATTACCTCCATCCCCATCATCATATCTCGGCAACTACTTGTCGTAGCGATGTCAACTCAACGCCAGTCTACAGACGAAGGTTGGTTCTACACTATGCAATTTAGTTGACTGCTCTAGGTGGTCTCAATCAGTAGATATCGAATTATGAAGATAGCCATTTTTCAGGAATACCCCCGGACACGACGATCGCCTCATATGAGAGCCCCCGGATCCGGAGGGTTAAATTGCTAAAGCGTTATTTCCACATAGTGATTTTGATAAGTTCTTTTGCCTTTATATTGTGTCGTCCCTGTTTTGGTTTGTTTATTTAGCAAGTTTTACATTATAATTACATAAAAACATAAAGAATCGTAATAAATGCAAGGTAGAAAAGGCATCATGGTGCTGAAGGGATTTACCAAAATATAGAGAGAGAATGAGTAGAGAAGAAGTGTGAGCTACTGTATAGTCTACTAGCTGTAAGTAGGCGATAAATCATGACTATCCTCTGTAACTCAATAACTACCTAACTACCAGAGTAATCGAGCTAATATGTCTACCATTTGGGAAGAGTCAGTCAAGGAATAGATGTGGAAATGTACAGACCATTTCCTCTAGCCCTTTTTGAGTTACAGAGGATAAGAGGTCATGATTTCTCGCCTACTTACAGCGAATAGACTATAGGAATGGTAGTGTTTAGGTACAACTACTAACAAATGTTCACAAGTTTTTGTGTTTTTCTGAATGCAAATACAGTATAATGATGTTCTGGTTTTGATGGTTAGAGCGTGCAAGTTCTGTACGAGATATCCTGGGTTCGAATCCCTGGAAGATCATATGCTTTCATTAATTTCATTGGGAGTTATTGGTGTTGAGAACAATATTAGACCGTATGTGGTGGATTGTGTTTTTTTATTTCAAAATTTGATTTAATTATTAAAGAGTTATTTCCACATAGCAATTTTGATTAGTTCTTCTGTATTTATCTTGTGTCGTCCCAGTTTTGGTTTGTTTATTTTGCAAGTTTTACATTTTAATATATGAATAAAAACACAATATTATTATGTATTTATTCATATGATTCAAACAACAATCTAAATTAATATATTTGCATATAAGAAATCTCAAGCTCACAAAAACATGTCACTAACTGTACAGTCGCACTAATAAGTCATGTCCCAGCTGTCATTACGTTTGGCTTGCTCTGCGCTGTATTAATGTCTGTCAGATGTTGAATTGGGTGGGTAAGTGTAGGAACATGTTTGTATATTTCACTGGATATGAAGAAATGAAGCTTAAGATATTGCTGATACCAATTATTGATCAAAACATACTTGGTGCCGAGACATCACTTATTAGCGCGACTGTACAGAGGACTGTATTAGGAGAGAAAATAAGAGGACATATTATGAGAACAAGGTACACTCGACCTAAAAACAATCTTTACACTGGTGAGCTGTAAATAATCTAGTGTGAACGGAAAGAATCGGGTGAAACATACGTCTGTGAGGTATTATCATAAGACTTCGACCCACTTCCAGAATGTTTAGAGCGTTAGTGTAAAGATTGTGTTTTTGGTCGAGTGTACTAATAATGCACATAGTTTACCAGGTATACTATACAGGGTGTCCCGCGAGTTTTGTCAAATACTTCCCGAGATGAAAGATTAAGTAATTCTAAGTATAAACTGTTATATACACAGGCTTTTTGGGGCATTGTTTTGTAGCTATGGACCCTTAAAGTCGGCATGTTGGTGTTTTTTGTAATTTCTAACCCTGTTTTTCTTCAATAAGATGAGGATAGGGAAAAACAACTATAAAATGTATTATGAAGCATGACATCAATACTTCAAACTGACGCCAAAAACTTCCCTACATCGTACTTCATATTCCCTTGACATGGAGTTGAATATTACAAGAAACCAACAAAACTTAATTTTAAGCTCACCATCACGGAAAGAAGAAACGAGCTACAGAGGATTTTTTGGCGTTTTCATTAAGTATTGCTACCATGCACCATCATAAAGCATTTAACGTTATCGCTATTAATTTTCATTACTCGAAAAATGGGTTTAAACTGACAGAAAACACCAAAAAATCCTCTGTAGCTCCTTTCTTCTTTCCACAATGATGACCTTAAAATTAAGTTTGGTTGGTTTCTTGTAATATACAGTTTGAGGTATTGATGTCATGCTTCATAATACATTTTATAGTTGTTTTTCCTATCCTCATCTTATTGAAGAAAAACAGGGTTAAAAATTACAAAAAACACCAACATGCCGACTTTAAGGATCCATAACTACAAAAGATAACCGTTTATACTTAGAATTACTTAATCTTTCATCTCGGGAAGTATTTGACAAAACTCGCGGGACACCCTGTGTAGGCTAAAGTTCAGTAGTTACCAGGTATACTATATAGGCTAACCGAGAGAAAGAGAGAGTTCCTGTAGACATAGCTTAGTTAGATAGTGATGATTTAGCTTAAAACCGACCTTAATCCCTTCTGTACCGGCGACGTCTATTGTATTTTAGTCTTGCTACTACAGTATTGTATTAGACGATTTTATTCAGTTGAGAAAGGGTCTTCAGCAAATAACAGGCTTCGAAGTATCTTTCTTAACCCGGGAGCTGTGGGGAGACTCTTAAGAGTTCCCCCGGCGGACTGCGGGAAGACTCTTGAGAGTAAGTAAAATAAAAAATCAACTTTTGACATCGAAAAAAAAAAATATATTTTATTTTTATTTTTTTTTGGCCCCTGGGCCATGCAAAATCTCAGTCCTCTACCTCCCCTCCTTCCCCACTTTCCTCCTCTCCTTCAGTTATCACCTATTTTCCCTATTATTCCCTTATTCTGAGGTATATTTTCGTGCTAACATTAGCGAGTTGCAAGCAGGGTGTTGTCATCACTGATGGCAAGCGAGTGCAAGAGAGAGAGAGAGAGTATCGATCGACTGTGTCTCAGTGGCCTTGGGGGAAATTGGCGGGAAAGCAGTTTGCCTCACCCATACATTATACAACTCGCGGGCTATATCTCCGATTTTGACCATCCAAACGCTGTTTTCACTCGTTTTATTGTTGTTTCAGGTTAATACCTTTATAATCAACCCATAATAGGCGCATATGGATAATTATTAATGCTATTAATGGTACAATGAATATTTTAGTGACGGAAACACCTCAAATACGTCAGCACAGGGGGACGTTTTCAATTACCCCCATGCGCACTTGTTAGGTTAAGGGGAGGTTTTTAGTTAGTTCGCTAGACTTCCATCAAGCTTAACATTACAGCCCGTAGACCCCGTTTCAAGATAAATTTGTACATTTTTCGGTAGAAAAATGTCCCGGCCGAAGGCCGGTTCCTCTTAAATTACAGGCTCGCTATCGCTCGCCAGGAAAAAATAGACACCTAAATGGCACGAAAAGTCTTAAAATTGACAGAAATGGGTCGAAAGTTCTTAAAATCGCCAAACTAATGGGGCGAACGTCTTATAATATCAAAAGCAATGGGGCTAACCATGAGGGAGAAAGGGGTCAAGAAAAAAATCCCTCAAGTGGAAATCTCCCCTTAACCCTTAACTGCCATATATCCTTCTTAAGCTGCACACAATGTCTAAATATACAGGTCTTCCTCACTATCCAATGCCCCAATTTACATTATTACAGGTTTTTAGGGGTTTGGGTTTTGGCTGGTCCGAGAACGCATCCCCCATTAATGGTGGTGATGGGCTTGTCTATCAGATTTTTTTTTTTTTTTTTTTTTTCTATGTGATTGAGGGAGGCAAAAGGCATAACTGCCTATAGCGAGTGCCTCCCCCATAGTTGAAAGAGTGACAGGGCCAAAAACAAGGGACGTTCGAGCCAAAATGAGCCAGAATGAGAGTTGAGCGTTCTCTGCCATATCCATAGCTTACTCCGACTGTTCCTTTTACTTATATATTTTCTAGATCTCAAGTGACGGCGTCTTTTCCGTGGATTGACCTCCCTACTGCCAACCCTGGCAGATTGGGAGCCAAAGCGGCACATTTTTCCTTTGCCCCTCAACTTTCCCTTTATAATTGCTGAGGGGCACAGGGCCTTGGGTGGGGCTTTTGTTTCCCGGGCGTTTCCGCACCCTCCTCAGCTCCCCGCCTTTGAGTGGCTTCGGTCACCTGGGCATTATTAGTGGTAAGCTGGGAGGGTTCTGTGGGGGCACTCAGTTATGGCCTTGGCCTTGCTCGGGACCTTGGGGCTGCTCGGCCAGACAGCCTGAGGAACAGCAACAGCAACAACAACCCCATTAATTTTAGGGTTCGCTATACAATTTTTCTATTTAAGATTGGGTTTCTATTTAAGATTGGGTTTTCAGGAACGTAACCCAATCGTATATAGAGGGAGACCTGTAGCTAAGATCAAACTAAATAGATGTCGCCGGTACAGAAAGGGTTCATACGAGAGTAGCCCGGATAATGACAAGACTTTCCACTATAATTACATGAAAGATGATTAGTATGAAGCAGGATTAGTTAATGATCAATACTACTACCACTATCCTCTACTATAAATAAAACTACTACTACTACAGGACTACTATTTAACACTCACACCAGTATTAAGACACTTATGTTAATTTATATAATTTTTCAATCTAGGTTCATTGGATATAATTTTTCAATCGGATTAGGGTCCGTATTTCCACACAAACCTCATCACTGGCAGTGGTCAGGTGAGGGTATTGAGGGATAAGCCTTTACAACAGCACCTCGTTTCTACTTTTGGAAGTGTTGAGAGGGGAGAAGGGGTGTTGAAGTGGCTTTGTTTGGAGTGGTATTAGTCTGTATATGATGATAGCGAAGGTATTGAGGGATAAGCCTTTACAACAGCACCTCGTTTCTACTTTTGGAAGTGTTGAGAGGGGAGAAGGGGTGTTGAAGTGGCTTTGTTTGGAGTGGTATTAGTCTGTATATGATGATAGCGAAGGTATTGAGGGATAAGCCTTTACAACAGCACCTCGTTTCTACTTTTGGAAGTGTTGAGAGGGGAGAAGGGGTGTTGAAGTGGCTTTGTTTGGAGTGGTATTAGTCTGTATATGATGATAGCGAAGGTATTGAGGGATAAGCCTTTACAACGGCACCTCGTTTCTACTTTTGGAAGTGTTGAGAGGGGAGAAGGGGTGTTGAAGTGGCTTTGTTTGGAGTGGTATTAGTCTGTATATGAGTATTGAGAGGGGAGAAGATGAGTTAGAGAGAGAGGAAGTGTAATTATTGAGGTTTTGTTGTATGTCTGGCCAGTCGATATAATACGTTAGTTGTCATAATTGTAATCAGAAGTACTGAGACATTAATACAGTACAGTACTCTTATTGCAATTACAACAACCATAAGTGATTTTTTATAACTAGGTGGAAATTTGACTCCCTTAGCAGCTAATGTAGTCGATTCTGAATCAATAAGGGAGTTTGAAAGTAATCTTGATAAAGCATGGGGAAGACAAGATTTGAAGTTTGATTATAAAACAAAAATACAGAATAGTAAAAATGTTGCGTCTGCTACCGCCGCCGCCAACACCGTGAATGACCGCAGCAGTGCAAGTACTGGTACTGAGCTGGATACACAGGCATAGTTTGCCTTTTTCCAGAGGATCTACTGTAAGAAACTGTAAGAAATATCTCGATAACTAATGGAAAAATATGAAACTGAATTGTCTCTGCATCATAATACAGACAGGTATTCACAATTATCACTATATTTGGCTGTAACAAATATTATAATGGTTGAGTAATTAAGATGGGAACAAGCCAATTTCTCACTAGCATATCATAATGACTGGCTAGGAATACGTCTATACTAGTAATTACCAAGGGTGAGGGCTGGTCCTATCCAAAGTGACGTTTGGCATCCTCTACCCAACCTTAGTTGTTTCTGTGTCTCTTTTCCTGTACTACTTTTCCTTCTAGGTGTTGGCGAGATCGCCCGATTGTGTGGCACTACAAGGGGGGGCTGCGGACAGTGGGGGCATTGGCCCGGGGGTGCAAGCCCATGGGCTGATGATCCCCTCCCCCGCTGCCCTCCCAGAGACAGGCCCTTTCGGGGACCTGAGCATCTGGATGGCTTTGGTCTACCGGACTCGGGACTGCTCGGCCAGACAGTCTGGGGAACTACAACAACAACAACAACAACAACAACAACTAGTAATCACCACAAACAATGACGGCGTCTCTTCCGTGGATTGACCTCCCAATCTACCAAGATTGGAAGCCAAAGCGTCACATTTTTCCCTTGCCCCTCAACTTTCTCTTCATAATTGCTGAGGGACACAGGGCCCTGGATGGGGCTTTGGTTTCCCGGGCATTTCCGCACCCTCCTCAGCTCCCCGCCATGGAGTGGCTTCGGTCACCCAGGCTTTATTGTGGTCGGCGGGGAGGGTTCCTTGGGGGCGCTCGGTTATGGCCTTGGCCTTGCTCGGGGCTGTTCGGCCAGGCAGCTTGGGGAACAACAAGAACAATGATGGAGTTAGTCTCGGAGTACGAACAATGACCTATACTACTGTACTGTAAATCTTTAATAAATACCTAGTACTGTAATAGCTTCTAGGTTAACTTACAAGAACTCTCAAAACAACCACACATACATTGCATCGTTTGCTACTTACACATACAATAATTTTCTTCTATATCTTCATTCACAATCCTAGCTATCATATTCATCCATACACTGTACAGTAGTGTGTGTTAGTATATATAAACATTGTATTTAGTTAACCCTCTCACATCCTGACGCGATTTTTGAGCCTATTAGGGATACTTTAAAGCCTTTGTTACCGTCAGGGGTATTTATAAACCTTTAGTTTAGTTACTTCAACCTCTGCAGTTGTCTTTGAGTTAGCTGTGGGCAGAAAACTAATTTTGGAGAGGTAATTATAAGAGTGAGAGTAATCTATTTCTTATTGCTAATCTGGCAACCTCTGCGTCCTATGGTCGTGAGAGGGTTAAATAAGGATCATAGCAGCGGAAAATCTCATAAGCCAATGCCCTCGTATTTTAAAAACACACTTAAAGTGCTGCCCTAAACCTTCTTGGAACAAAATAATATACAAATGTTAATCATTTTTACTGAGTATTAGACAAATATTAATAATAATCCCACACTCTCTTTTTTTCTCTTTCTCTCCCTCTCTCTTTGGCTTGTATCCATTCGGCCCCATTCAGCCTACTGTTTTAAGACGTTTACCCCCATCCTGGTGTCACTATTTTACTGGCGAGCGGTAGCGAGCCAGCATATATATATTTTTGTTTTGACAGGAAGCTAAATTTTTACATTTTTCGATAGAAAAATGTCTCCGGCAAAGCCGGATTTCTCTATACAAAGCTGGCTCGCTATCGCTCGCCAGGAAAAATTGACACCTGGATGGGGATAAACGTCTTAAAACAGTTGGCTGAATGGGGCCGAATGGATACAAGCCAGGGAAAGAGAGAAAGATAAAAAAAAAGCCGGTGACCCCCTTTAATAATAATCCCACACACTCTTCACACACACTGTTAGGCGGTGTCACACCAGTGCTGTTTCCCGCAATTTTTGACAGAGTTTTTTTCTTGTCCTATTTTGCGGCTTTAAATCGAAGGTAGATTATTTTTAGGTACCGGGTAGTTTAATTCTTCTGGAACTTATATTTTTAGGTACCGGGTAGTTTAATTCTTCTGGAACTTATATTTTGAAGCTGCCAAGCTATAATAGTTATGTTAATTATTCAAGTTAGCCATTTACAATGTTGGTACCACATATGTTACAAATATGACATGTACCAGCTTTGCATAATTCCAACTAAGGATAGCCCAATAAGGCCGTTAGGCGTATTTCCATTGGGGTCCTGTAAAAATTGCCGTAAAAAGTACATGTGTTACACCGCCTTAATACCACTACGGCTCTCCTACACTCGTATACTATCCCTCATCCTATGACTTAAACTGCTTCAAGCTCCATGTGTCCAGAGCAGTGGATCACTGGTTACTATCTACAGAACATTCCTGTGCTTGGTATGCTTCCAGCCAGGCTCCCACTTGGGTAAATAAAATGGCAAAAATAGATAAAGATACCCAGACCACAAGACCACATACATCAGGGAGAGCCGTTTTAAAGGCAATTTCCCGCCACCCAACTCAACTCCACTCCACTCAACTGCCATCCGGGTAAGGGACTGCTCTGGGTCTGCTCCTTCAGTGCTAAGAGTGATAATCCACTTAGTGGAGATTAAACTGTGGAGTGGGTCAGTGGGGGTATGTCTGGGAGCCTGGAAGCAGTTTCTGCCATGGCCAGACCTTCTGGGCCGGGCGCTTCCTCTGGAAGTGGGGCGTCGGATTGATGATGATGTGTCCAGATATTTTGACTATCGTACCTTGAATTTGGCTCTCTTCCACTCCTTCAACTTTGGGGGAGATGCTTGTTACAGGCATCAGTAAAGGTGGACGTTGGAGCTCTTAATTCTTGGACAAGCACAAAGAAAATAAACGGGGGCATAATTGCAAGAAAAACAACAAAAATCAATTGTTTCCCTTAAAGTTGTTTCATTTATAGTTTCTATTTTCAGGAACATAACTACCGGTACTGTATATCTCTGGATGCTGGAGCTCATGATTCATGGACAAGCACAGACAAAGAAAACGGTATATGTAAACGGAAAACGGAAGGGTGTGTTTAGAACGCGTCCTTGATGTTGTTGAAGGGTCGGACAGCCAGGTCGGTGGGAAGGTTGAAGTCGTAGCGGCTGAGGCGGTCCATCGAGCGGAATGCATCCTCAAACCCTACAAGGAAAAGAGGGATGTTGATATTGGGCTGTTTGAGAGATATAGTCTGTTTTTTTGCCGCTGATGGTAAATTGAATCCTTTAGTAGCTGATTTCTCGATACTTAACCCCTCCTGCCCGGTTGTCATTTTAAAATGACACTGCGGCAAATGGGCAGGAGCCCGGGTGTCATTTTAAAATCCATAAGCTGAAAGCTTATTAACCCCCCCCCCCCCCCCCCCTTGGCTGTCCTGTTATAAGGACACCACGGCAGTTGGGCAGGGCCCCGGGTGTACTTATACCAGGGCCCCGGGTGTACTTATACCAGGCAGTAAGCTTGAAAGCCTATTCAGCTTGGTCTGAACGCCGTGCGTCCGACGCATGTAAACAAAGCCAGTCATTGCGTCACCGCATCTCCGAAAAAACAAGGAGACGTCGGATCAATGTTGTTGTTGTATGGTATGACGTAATTAGTGTCCGAAAAGCTCCGATATTGTCAACATCGCGGACAAATTTGCTCCACGGAAATCGTCATCACAACTGAACTAGTCGATTTACAGAGCTCTACTCAACGCCAGTCTACAGATTGGAAACCGCACTACGTTTAGAGATGCGTGGGAAATTTCTAGCAGTTAAAATAACAAAGATACGGTAGCCGGTAGCCTAGGCCTAGACGTTTTTCGGCCAAATCGCCCGGGTACCCCACACTGTCCTTAGGACAGGCAGGCCGGCAGGGAAGGGTTAAGCATGGTTTGAAAGCCGTGCGTCGAACCATATGTAAACAAGCCGGTCGGAGCGACACGCACCTTCCAAAACAAGAAGGAGAAGTCCGACTTTTGTTGTTATTGTTTTGGAGAACAACAACAAGTCTTTGTTATTGTCTGATATTGCTAACATCGCCTCAAAACTCTCTCCACGGAAATCGTCATCACAACTGAACCAGTTGACCTAGAGAGCTCTACTCAATGCCAGTCTACAGATACGAAACAGGGCTACGTTTTGAGATGTGTGTGAATTCTCTAGCAGTTAAAATACAAAGATAGTGCTAGCCTATTACAACATTTTTCGGCCACATCTCCCGGGCTCTCAGTGCTGTCCTTTAGAAGGCGAGCCCGGGGAGGAAGGGTTAATGGGAAAATATGATTAAACTAACTACAGTACTAAGTTATGATGAAATAGCCTCAACATAGAACTCTGCTAAGACAAATAATGGTAGTTCCGCCACTCACCGGTCTGTATAACGTAGCTCCAGGATTGGTAGAAATTATCTGTGAGGGACTGGGTGCGGAAGATCAGTCGTAGCCATGTGATCAACTTGTTTTGGCTGCAACAAATACAGAAGAGGCATTTAGAAATTTATTACAAAAGTACCGTACAGAGTGATGCAGTTTTTTAAGGGGAGATCTCCACTTGAGGGATTTTTTTCTTGACCCCTTTCTCCCTCATGTTTAGCCCCATTGCTTTTGATATTATAAAACGTTCGCCCCATTAGTTTAGTGATTTTAAGAACTTTCACCCCACATTAAGACCTTTCGCGCCATTCAGGTGTCGATTTTATCCTGGATAGCGAGCCTGTAATTTAAGAGGAACCGGCCTTTGGCCGGGACATTTTTCTACCGAAAAATGTACAAATTTATCTTGAAAGGGACTCCAGGAGGTATAATTTTAAGCTTGATGGAGGTCTAGGGAACAAAGTAAATACCTCCCCTTAACACCATGCACCGTGCCACAGGCTGTAGCGAGGTTGGTAGACTATAAAAAAATATATATATTTGTCAACAGTCTACTGTTGGGCAGTTGGTAGAGCACTGGCCTGCTAACCGAGAGGTGGAGGGTTTAAGGTTGGGGCCAGCCAGTGTGTGTTATTGGTTGACAACAGTGTTATTGGTGGATGGTGTGGTCTAGGAATCTGTGGTAACTGTTCGCTGAAGTTCCTGATACATCAGGGTTCCCATCCTAGCTCAGGTATAGAGCCGGGAGTGCATGGTGGTAAAATCTGCATTATTCATTCATCATCACTTTACTTCAATGCTTTTACTTCAATCTTTCTCTCTACATACAGTATAGTCCATTCATTATAGGTAGGACAAAAATCTTGACCACTAACCTCTATAACGCTTAACCCCCTCCGTCAGTTAACACGCGATCGCGTATATAAATGGTTTGGATCAAACACCGATTTTGACGCAATCACGTATAGAAATTTGGGAAACTTAGTGTTAACTTAAGTTATTATATACGTGATCACGTATATAATCGCATGCAGGTACTCGGTGAAGGGCATCACTAAATGTGGAGCTAGTTGGCAACTCCCTACCGAGCCAGGGAGTACCACAAATAACAGTTCACCCAAATAGTGGCAAATAGTGTGTCGACTGTCCACAGATAAATAAGTTTAATCAATCTGACGGAGGGGGTTAAACAACTAAAGTATACAATATTTTTACCATTTGGAAAGAGTCAGCCAAGAAAACAATAACTCACTTTAGAGCCACAGAAACAAACGCCTTAAAATGAGCGTCGTGTGATCTCTTGAGGTGCGTGTGTGTAGATATAATATTACCCACGGCTGCCAACAAACTCTGCTTGTTAGTTACTGCAGTTCCCCCGGTGATCTCCAAGTTAAAGCTCTGAAATAGAAAATGGAGGTAAGAATTAGAACAAGAATTAGCGGGGCTGTTCGGCCAGGCAGCTTAGGGAACAACAACAACAACAACAACAAGAATTAGCACATTTTCTCAGTCTTTGAGCCGTATTCTTAGATGTGTTGGGTGGGTGTTACCCAGCCTACAATGAACGAAGATATTAGAATTGAGTGTATTTTAATGAACTTTATATCTCCTAAGTTCTAAAAGCTAACAATTTATCTTGTCTTATTACGTTCATTAAGGAGTAGGGTTTCATGGAGGGAAGGTTTAAGAATACGGCTGTTTCTTCTATTCAACAAGTGAACTCTGGAACTCTCTCCCCCATCAATATTTCATTCTTCCTATGACTTAGACTGCTTTAAACTTTGTGTGTCAAGGCATTTTGACCCCAACATCCCTTGAGTTTGGCTGTCACTCCTTTGGCTTTGTGGGAGACACTCATTACAGGCAGCCTGCCTTTTGTCTCCTTCATACATACAGTAGGGTCCCGCATAAAACGAGTCTCGATTAAAACGACCGACCTAAAATATTAATATTTAATTTTCGATCAGAACGAATGTGATCACATAAAACGAGTCCACCGCCAAAGTGGGGCAAATCCGAGGAGTTTTCATATAGGCCGCCGAAATATCGTACAAAACGTACGAAATATCGTACAAAAAGTACGAAATATCGTACGCTCCTGACGGAAATTTACGCTTCCAGTGAACATTGACGATATTGGGCCACCAAAATGCCGTGTTCACATAAAACGAAATCGCATAAAACGCCCTCGTTTATCGACCATATACTCGTTTTATGCGAGACCCCACTGTATAGACAAATAGAAAGAAAAGTTACTGTACAGTAGTATCAATACAGATGACAATTAGTCTAATAATAATAATAATAATAAGCATGTTACTTATTTCTCATAAGCGCCAATTTTTCCGAAGAATTCACTAGCGCTCGAAAAGAGAAAGAAAAAAGAAAAAAAAATCAATGCATCAAAAGAAGGCTTATATACAACACACATTTAACAATCACTAGCAGTGGCAAAATAGCCTAAACTCTATAGCCATCTGCCATGACACCTCTCCCAAGATCATAGCTTCTCTCAAAGAGAAAAGTCTTAAGTTGTCTCTTGAAGCATTCAACAGAACTCAGTTGTATCATGGACAGCGGCAACCTGTTATACAACCTCGGAGCCATGTAGGAGAAAGACCTCTCAAAGAAAGAAGACTGCTGGAAAGCCCATGGTTCATCAAGACGAAAAGGGTCTTTGTCATGACGCATAACTACACCATGGTGTGCCGGTGGGCGCCTGAGCAGCTCCGCAAGGTACCTAGGCTCACCAAATTTGAGAACCTTAAAGGTCACCAAACACAACTTAAATTCTATTCTTGCTCTTACTGGCAGCCAGTGCAGTTCTATGTGAAGAGATGTAGTAGGAGTTCTAGGTGGAACACCAAAAATTAGTCTTGCGGACCTGTTAAGAACAGACTGAACTTTCTTCAAAATATAATTTGGAAGACCCACCAACAGGGCATTGCAATAATCAACACGAGAGAAGACCAATGAGTGAACCAACATCAGGAGGCAACGTCTGGTTATAAACGGCTTCACCAAATAGAGATTTCTGATGTGCAAGTAACAACTTTTAACTATCTGGTTTACATGCTCTTTGAAATCTAATCGGGAGTTCACATATACACCCAGATTTCGAACAGAGTTGGCCGGTCGCAGCTGAGATCCACCCACATTGATGGAGAGGGCACCTACTATATCATCAGCTCTTCTATTTCCTCGGATGATGAGAATATCAGTTTTACCATCATTTAGTTTAAGTTTTCTCGCTCTCATCCACTTCTTGATATCAGACATCAACAATTCCATCTTACTCCGTATATCAACTATATTTGTGATTCTCACATAAATCTGGGTGTCATCTGCATAAAAGTGAAAGGTGACATTATGTGCACGAAGCAGAAGAGACAAACTGCTAATATAAATTATAAATAGGATAGGACCTAAAACTGATCCCTGCGGAACACCATACTGCAGGGGTGTCGAGTCCGAGACCACTTGATTTACCATCACACTCTGGGATCTACCTGACAAGTACGACCCAAGAAGCAAGAGAGCGGAGTCACGCACACCACAATCATAAAGATCACTCAATAACAACTCGTGATCCACTGTGTCAAAGGCCGCAGAGAGATCAAGCAAGACCAATAGTGAGGCCACACCATTGCAAATGTTCTCAACTAGATCATTATGTACTCTAATCAATGCTGTTTCAGTTGAATGATGCTGTCGGTAAGCAGACTGAAAAATTGGGATAGTTTCATTCTGCTGAAGTAGTGGTTGTAATTGGTCAAGTATTGCACGCTCTAATATCTTTGATATGAAGGACAGGTTGGAGACAGGACGATAGTTCAACATGTTCTCAACATCAAGTCCAGGTTTCTTTAGAGTAGGTCGGAGTAGTGCATGCTTTTCAGAATGTGGGAAGCTACCTTCAGAGAAGCACTTATTAATTATTTTGGAAATAAACTCAACTGTGTGATCATACTCTTGGTAGCTTGGAAACATTTATGGGATCCAACGGGCAAAATGTTTTATTGAGGTTTCTTATGTAGGACGAGATCATGTCCACCTCTACTGAGTGAAAGGATGAGAGGACATTATTAGGAATGTGTCGGGGTTGGAGTACAACTGAAAGTTCTTCACCAACAGAAGCATCATCCAGTTCCTGTCTTATGTGAGTTATCTTGCCAGCAAAAAATGCCACAAAGTTGGCAGCCAACTCGGCATCAGGTACAGAAGGTCTTAAGCTGACTCTTGTTTTTCCAAGTAAACTGTTTACAATTGAAGCCAACCTCCTCTGGTCGTTACCACACGAGTCAACTTTTCCCTGATAATACACTTTCTTTTCATCTTTGATTTTGTGGACCACAGCTCTTCTGGCTGACAGATATTGCAACCATGTAGAGTCTGTTTTATTTTTCCGCCATTCACGTTCAGCTCTTCTACGCGCTCTTCTAAGAAATTTAACTCGAGTGCTATACCAGGGCGAATCATCTCGTACTATGATTTTCTTCTCTACTTCTGGACAGTGATGATCGAACACTAATTTAAGTGCATTTCCATGTACCTCCACCAGCTCATCTGAAGTAAGGTTGGAAGTATCAATACTTCCCAAGTACTGTTTTACTTCACTGCTAGCCAAATTTAGGTCTGCATTTTTATAATTTCTAAATCTGATTACTTTTTCATGTGTGAGTGGCTTAGGGAAATCAAAGCTGAAAGTAATCAAAGCATGATCAGAGGTATTAGGGTCAGCATTCTCAACATCAACATCCAGAACACCACCACAACCCACAGGAGAGAAAACCAAGTCAAGGGTGTGTCCTAAGATATGAGTTGGGTGGGACACATGATTTACAAAATTGTTCTGATCAGTCAACTCAAGGAACTCAGGAGAGAATGGCTTCAGATGAGGGCTGTCAACCCAGTAATTAAAATCTCCACATATCAAAAGTCTTCCGGTTTTAGCAGAAAATTCCTCAAGAAACTGCCCAAACTCTTCCATAAAACCCCTATCTGTGCCACGATGGCCAGGCCTATAGACACCTGCCATTCTTAGAATTTGTTGATGGAGTTTTATTTCCACTTCCAACAGTTCATAATAAAGAGGGGCTGGGTTATGGCTTATTTGCAAGATATTCACCAGAGATGTGGAGTAGACAACTGCCACTCCACCACCCGGATGATCTCCCCTAGGCCTAGGAACATTTATTATGGAATGGGTTTTAGGCAATGCCGCCTGGATAATATTCAGATCTGACTCGAACAACCAGGTTTCAGTGAGACATAATACATCAAGGTTACGTTCATCCAAGATCTCGCAAATATGATCCATTTTGTTACGCAAGGAACGAACATTCAACAGACCCAGTTTCAACCGGCTCCCATGTGCATTTTTCAGTTTTTTGAACCTACAAAATTGGTGTTCTCAATAACTTTATTTCTCTGAGCTGTCATCAAAGGACAATTTCTACTTGAGGCGAAATGATTTGGCGGCTCCGTAACTGATGTGGAGCTCATACAATTTATACATTTGGGGGAAGTCTTGTTGGTGCAGTCTTTTGAGTTATGAGTACCAGCACAGAAGTTGCATTTTGGATCCTCATTTTTCCGATAACACCTGTCACTGGTATGACCAAAGCCCTGGCAATGGTAACATTGTGTTACCCAGAAGCGATCGTACGCACGACATCTCACAAGTCCAACATACACAGAATTGCCATCATCCACAATGGAAGAGCGTATTTCAGGTGACATTTTTACTACCGCAATCTTAGTGTGTGCATCACTCTTTTGCTTAGTGAATAGCAAATTCATAGCCAAGCCATCGTCGACCAGGGACTTTATTCTTGGGTTCTTGTTGAGGATGCTGGGAATGATCTCATTATCCTCAGCGTCATTAGCAATGCCCACCAGAGTCATTTTTGGCATCATCTTCCTTGGTTCGGAGACACTGAAGGCACTGTCCACCCCCAAATACTGATTGATGGCCCTTCCTGCATCTATCTATCTATCTATTGCCGGACGCCGCTCTGGAGTATATGAAACAGTAGTAGTGAAACACGCTTCTTACTTGCGCTCTTGACAATGTTACCAAAGCAGCTAAACTTCGTTAGATGCGGATATTTGCCTCAGAAATCTTTAGGAGCTATCCCAGGCCGGGATTTGAACCCAGGTCCCCTTTCACATCGGGCGATAAATAAATATATGGACCAAAAAATAAACCCTTGCCCCTTAACCGTATCTTACCAAACAACAACGCCTAGGACCTACCTGACTAAGACTTCTAGCTGGTGTATGGTTGTAAGAGTTGTATGTAGGCCAGAATTCTTAACTACTAACCTCTATAACTCACAAACGACTAGTGTAATTGAATTAATATTTCTACCATTTGGGAAGAGTCTGCCAAGGAATAGGTGTTAAAATTGACAGCCCATTTGCTCTAGCCCTTATTGAGTTACAGAGGTTAGGGTTCACGATTTCTGGCCTACCTATAGTATCTTACTAAATAATCCCCTGGACCTACCTGACTAAGACTCCTTGCTGGTGTAGGTTGTAGGAGTGGTTGTGGTGGTAGACTGATATAGTATTATTATGTTTTTTACACCAACCAACTTAACATCTAAACTCCCGGGCGTTTCCTCACCCTCCTCAGCTCCCAGCCATGGAGTGGCTTCGGTCACCCAGGCTTTATTGTGGTCGGCAGGGAGGGTTCTGTGGGGGCGCTCGGTTGTGGCCTTGGCCTTGCTCGGGGCCTTGGGGCTGTTCGGCCAGGCAGCTTGGGGAACGGCAACAACAACAACATTATCTAAACTCAATTAATGAAATCAACAAATACATGTGGCACTCCGAGGATTCGAACCTAGGATACTCACATAGAAATCCCGCGCACTATGCATTACGCTATCAAGACACAACCAATATAACTTTGCTAACACAACTAAACAAGCCCTATGACTCACCTGACTTAGACTCCTTGCTGGTGTATGGTTGTAGGAGTGACCGTGGTGGAAGTGGTAGTAGCGAAGTATAAGGTCCCAGGCGTGGAGTAACGTGGCAGCCGTAACTCCTTCAGGGTTCTCACGGTTGGGGAAACACGACAGGAACGGCACCAAGGACTGACTTTGGCCAACCTGTCACAAAAGGCAACTTACAGTACTGTATAGTACAAGAAACAAAACTCCGCACATCACAAAAAACACCCACATTTCATAATTTCACCACCATCAGACAAGACCGGGCTGTCGGCGGGGGCGGTGGACTCATCACCCTGGTACACAGTGAAATATCATACATAGTAACCAGTGTACAAACCAAATCCCTCCTCCCCCCAAATGATAACACAACAGAAATACAATCAATTAAAATACGCACTGGCAACAAATCCAACATAACCATCATAAACACATACATCCCTCCCCAAACATCCCCTACAGTACCAAATGAATACAGACCACACTTACAACACATCACAAACACCCCACACATCATCCTGGGTGGTGACTTCAACGCCAAGACGTCGGCCTGGTTTGTCGACAACCCTGACACAGACAGAGGGCTGGTACTACAAAACCAAACAGATAACCTCATCATCCTTAACGACATCCATCAACATACCCATATTCCTCACCAAGCCCTCTATAACCCATCATCTCCAGACATCACCTTTTGCTCCCCAGAACTCGCCCCCACAACATCCTGGAGGGTGGTCAGAACCTTAGGCTCTGACCACCTCCCGATCATTATCACCACCAAAACCAGACTCACCCCAGCTAGCCACAAACACACATACACCAATTATAAAAGAGCTAACTGGGTAGCATTTACAAATGAGACCGAACAACACTTCACAACTCTAAACAGTACACCCATCACTAACATCAACAATGCTGTACACATACTCAATAAAACTATCCAAAACGCTGACAAGAAACACATTCCAAGAGGTAACAGAAAAAGACACAACCCCAACTTCACACCAGAAATTCAAAACCTCATCAGACAACGCGACACACTGAAACACTCCCCAGCACCCCACACACAAGACATCACACACCAAATTCAAGCACTCAACACCCAAACTAACAACAAAATACAAGAACAACAAAAACTAAATTGGAATAACTTCCTACAAACACTTGATCACAAAACAAACTCCAAAAAACTCTACAAAACACTAAACAGCATCACACTTTCCAACAGCAACACAACACAATCACATGCTGCAATCACAACAACAGACTCTACTCCTTCATGTAAACAACAAGCAAACACTCTCATCAATCACTTCTCACATGTCAGCCACCTAAAACCTCACAAAGACGACCGACGTGTCATCCGACGTAAGAGACAATTCCCCACAGACCCTGACTATACACCCTTCACCAATCACCAGACAAAGCATATCATCAACAATCTCAAGCACTCACCTGCCTGTGGCCTAGACAACATAAGCAACATACACCTCAGACACCTGGGACCACAAGGCATACAAACACTCACTAACATATCAAACTACAGCTATTCACACAACACAATACCAGACATTTGGAAGCATGGTATCATCATCACATTCCCCAAACCCAACAAAGACCCCACGCTACCCTCCTCGCACCGCCCCATTACACTCCTTTGCTCCCCCTCCAAAGTCATGGAACGCCTAGTATTACAACTAATTACACCCGACCTACCCCTAGCTCCAACACAACATGGCTTTAGGCCACTGCACTCCACAAACACTCTTCTCACAGACCTTACACAAAGAGCTTTTGACGGCATCAACTCAGCTAGACCACCACACAGATCACTATTAGCCACACTCGACATTAGTAAAGCCTTCGATGCCATCCCACGCCACAACCTAACAAACAAAATCTACAACACAAACATGCACAACAACACAAAAAGGTGGCTGGCCAACTTCCTAGCAGGCAGATGTGCACACGTATCTTTTGCCGGTCAGTCATCTAAAATCAGAAACTTTCCAAACGGAGTCCCACAAGGATCCGTCCTATCGCCCGCACTCTTCAATCTGTACATGCACGATATAACTACACCCAATACTCCCCAAATAAACTTAGCCTCCTATGCAGATGACATAACACTCACATGCACACACCATGACCCAAGAAGAGCAACAGATCTCCTTCAACCCTATCTCAACACACTACATGGCTGGTGCACTACAAACAGACTTAATCTAGCCCCAGCCAAATCCACCGCAACCCTGCTCACAAGCTGGACAGGTGAACACGAATACATCCCT
Source organism: Lithodes maja (assembly GCA_037953745.1). NCBI lineage: Eukaryota > Metazoa > Arthropoda > Malacostraca > Decapoda > Lithodidae > Lithodes > Lithodes maja. Next base: position 20,834 of record JBAKBP010021618.1, read on the forward strand.
CAACTCACCATAAACAACACACCCCTAACACATACACACACACCCAAAATCCTAGGAGTAACATATGATACTCATATGACATTCAAACAGCACACCACAAGCATTAAAAAGAAACTGACGCCCAGACTTAACGCCCTCAGGTCACTTGCTCACACAAAATTTGGACACAACAAAGAAACTACCACCACAGTATATAAACAATACATAAGATCAGTAATGGAATACGCAAGCCCAGCCTGGGCTTCTAACCTAGCTGAAACACATCATAAGACCTTACAGACTATTCAAAACAAAGCCCTGAAGATCATTACAGGCTGCACAGCTACTACACCCACAGATCATCTACATCAAGAAACAAAAATCCTCAAAGTCAAAGACCATCTGGACATGAGAGGCACTCAATTCCTGGCAGCAGCCTCCACGAACCAAGACCACCCACTAAACTACATGGCAACACATCCACAGACACCAAGAAATATCAAAACAACACCCAGCACACGGTATCACACACAATTATTGTCCTCTCTCCCTCCCTGCCCACCCCGAACCAACTTCCAGAAGCACATCCATACTCATATCTCTCGCCAATCCATCCACTCACTCACAGACAACACGCAGCTGCATGCACGACCTCCCGAAATCCATCCTTCCGAATCCTCCCTCCCTCGCGAGGACAGAGTCCACCTGGCCAGGCTGAGATGCGGACACCATCCAGCTCTCCTGAGCTATCAGAAGAGACTGGATGACTCCGTTGTCGACGCCTGCCCGGGATGTAACACAGCACCCCATACCATTAAACACATCATAGAAGACTGCATTTCACACAACCACTTACGCCAACAACACAACCTACACTCAATGAGAGCTCTGTGGGAAAGCCCGATCGTGGCCATGGCCTTCCTCAGGGACTCGGGGCTGTTCGGCCAGGCAGCTTAGGGAACAACAACAACAACAACAACTGTATAGTATTTTGAATAAGCAGTTTTTAGATGTGTGTTAACCCTCTCTGACATATGATGCAATTTTGAGCCTATTAGGGATACTTTAAAGCCTTTATTAACATCAGGGGTATTTAGAAACCTTTAGTATAGTTACTTCAACCTCTGCAGTTGTTATTGAGTTAGCTGTGGGCAGAAAACTAATTTTGGAGAGGTAATTATAAGAGTGAGAGAACTCTATTTCTTATTGCTAATCTGGCAACTCTGCGTCATATGAGTCTGAAGGGGTTAATTTGTATTTTGTTTTTGTGTGTTCATTGTTTTATGTTGTGTTTTGTGTTGTCTCTATTCTTGCTCTGTCTTGAGTCGGCCACCCCCCCCCCAAAAAAAAAAAAAAATAAAAAATAATAATAAAATAAAATAAAATATAAATAGGCAAAGTGTGGATTGGGCCTGAGTATATAGATAGATAGTTTTATGCATGAACTCTCATTTTATAGTTTAACCCCTTCTGTGAGAGAAGGGGGTCAGAAAAAATACTCTCTGTGGACGAAGCAGTCTTTGAACTTGTATATGTACAGTATGTATATATTGTTGTGTGTATTTTCCACCAACCAACTTCACCTCAAAACTCAATTAATGAAATCAACAAATACATGTGGCACTCCAAGGACTCCAACCTAGGATACTCGCATCTAAATTTCGCTCACTTATGCATTACGCTATCAAGACATGATCAAACTCATACCGGCATAAGTCCATGTTGTACAAGGTCCCTGAGAGCCGGACAGAAACCTTTCCGCACCACAGCCGTCAGTTCTGGACACGTTACTGGTGGTGGTGGTGGTGGTGGTGGTGGTGTGGGAGAGTTACTGGTACTGGTGGTGGTGGTAGGGTCGTCACTGCTGGGGTCGTCAGTGTCCTCGGAGGGTAGTGCACTGACCACCTCCAACACGGTACTGATGGCTACCTCCAGTCTCGCTCTCAAGTCACTGAAAATTAATAAAACATTATTTGGTACATGTACAAATTTTGTTTTTGTTTTTTTAATGATGTTTCTTTTATATCATTATAGAGGGTTTTGATTGCTGTTGTAATTTTCGACTAATGTATCTTTCTCACTAGACTAAGAAAAACACCTCCCCAGACCTCCTTCAAACTAAAAAAAAACCCACCACCCAGACCCCTTTCAAGATAGATATGATTTTTTTTTGGTAGAACTGACCCGTAATGGTTGCCCTGAGGAGTCTTCTTGAGCGTGTTGCTGCGGAACCTGGCCCGCCCCGCGCCGCACCCAAAGGATAACATCTTCATTAGGGTCATGGCGCGCTTCACCAAGTTCTCCGTGTCATGTCGCAGCTGGGGAACAAAACCAAATGTGTCACGAAACTTAGACACTGGTTTATACATTCTATATCAGTAAAGAAACTTAGACACAGACATTGAACAAGGTCGCAAGAGCCAATCAGCTGGAATTATTGACATACTGTATAGGTGGGCCATTATAATCTCAAAAGCCGCTGACACCGATTCTAGTCTCTTTATCATCTATAACTGCAGTACAATGCTTAATGCACTTATAATGGCCTAAATAATAGATAGAAAAGATAGATAGATAGATATAATATACAGGTCTCCCTCGATATATGATTGGGTTACGTTCCTGAAAACCCGATCTTAAATAGCAAAATCATATAGCAAACCCTAAAATTAATTGGGTAAATGGGGGTGCGTTCTCGGACCAGCAAAAACCCGAACCCAAACACCAAAAAAAAATATATAATAATATCATAAATTGGGGCATCGGATAGCGAGGGAGACCTGTACACAGTATAATAAAATTATTTTTATTAATCTCACCACCACACCCCCAATGAAATTAATTAAAGTATATATGATCCACCGGGATTCGAACCCGGGTTATCACACACATATTTTTGCCACCTTAACCATTACACCACCAGGACGGTTAAAGGTTTATGCACATGCCTACGACTTATTATCCATTCTCGAATACTGGATATTAATCTAATCATGTTCATACTCCCAACCGCACTATGGTAGCCTACTGTTTAAGTGAGAGGAAAGAATATTCATGGGGCACAGATCAAATACCAATTCTATCTCTCTATCTATCTATCTATCTATCTATATGCTCAGGCCCAATCCCCACTTTACCTATTTTATATTTTTATTTTCCTCTATTTTATTTTTATTTTGTTTTTGTTTTGTTTTTCTTGGGGGTGGCCGACTCAAGACAGAGCAAGAACACAAGACAAAACAACGAACAAACACAGACAAAACACAAAATTCACACACATCTAGGTCACCCAGAGACCAGGGTCACCAAGGTCGCTCCTGCACTCCCCCGACCACCCGGAGAGGCTCCGATCTCGGCAGGCAGACATGCAGCGGAGCCAAAGCCACAAGCCCGCCCACCACACTTCCAGGCGCACCCTTCATATTAATCGTCTCCCCAAATGACCACGTGTTCCCTCAACTATTCACAAGCATTCTCCTTTCATTCCTGTTTATTACCACTTTCTTTACGGTGGGGAAAAAAAAAAAAAAAAAAATCTTGCTGGCTCCAACAGGTATCACACGGGACCAAAATCTATGACAGACACTCATAGGAGACACTTTGCTAAAAGAGAGAAGCCAGTGGGCCGTAATTCTAAGCAAGGGAAGGGATTCACTTTCACCTTCCTTGCATGACAGTAACAGAGAACGTTAGAGTTCATCCCTCACCATTGTTCAAGGCTACATAGCGATTTTGATAAGTTCTTTTGTCTTTCTACTGCTTTCGTCTGTTTTTTTTTGTTTTTTTTTTTTGCAAGTTTTACATTATAATCTTAGTGTTGTTGTTGTTGTTGCTGTTCCCCAAGCTGCCTGGCCGAACAGCCCCAAGGCCCCGAGCAAGACCAAGGCCATAACCGAGCGCCCCCACAGAACCCTCCCAGCCGACCACAATAAAGCATGGGTGACCGAAGCCACTCCATGGCGGGGAGCTGAGGAGGGCGACAGAAACGCCTGGGAAACCAAAGCCCCACCCAGGGCCCTGTGCCCCTCAGCAATTATGAAGAGAAAGCTGAGGGGCAAAGGGGCAAATCTTAGTGTTTTACTCCATTATTAGATTAACAAAAAGATTAGCAAAATGCTTAATACGATAGCAAAGTACTGCATTATTATTTTAGTACCCGTCAACAGGGAGAAAGTCAAATGCAAACATAGCTAAGCCGAATTCAGAAGTTCGCGAGAAATTCAAACAAGAAAACATGCTAGTCTGTAGATGATTAAAGAAGGCAAAGAAAATACAATCCAAGGTCACCTAAGGCTTAAGGGGAGGTTTTTAGTTTGGTCTCTAGATATCCATCAAGCTTAAGATTACACCCCCTTGAGCCCCTTTCAAGATACATTTGTACATTTTTCGGTAGAAAAATGTCCCGGCTGAAAGCCGGTTCCTCTTAAATTACAGGCTCGCTATCGCTCGCCAGGACAAAATCGACACCTAAATTGCACGAAAGGTCAGATGAAATATAAATAACCAAATATAATGGATGAGAAAAGAAGGGGTCAGACGACAAATACAGCTATAGTCTATTCGCTCTAAGTAGGCGAGAAATCACGACCTCTGAAACTAATGAACGACTAGAGTAATCGAGTTAATATATCTACCATTTGGGAAGAGTCAGTCAAGGAATAGATGTGGAAATTTACAGCCAATTTGCTCAAGCCGTTTTTGAGTTAAAGAGGGTAGAGGTCATGATTTCTCGCTTACTTACAGCGAATAGACTATAGTGTAGTAGTGAAAGACTCCCAATGGTTAGAATAAACAAAGAAATTTAATATTCTAAGTCCCTATCAAACATACAGTGCATGATTTTGGTCTAGACTGCCCATAATTTTGCAATCTTCCAATTCAAATTCAGCAAAATCGGGGGCAGTCGGAACCAAAAATTGTGTATGTGCGAAAATGGTTTTGTAATTTCTTTATTTCATAATACTGTTTTGCTAAATCTACAATGGATTATTTGATAAGTTTTGTTGTTTACAAATTAATTATAAACGGCTTTAGTTGAACGAGTACAGTTGTTGTTGTTGTTGTTGTTGTTGTTCCCTAAGCTGCCTGGCCGAACAGCCCCGAGTCCCTGAGGAAGGCCATGGCCACGATCGGCTTTCCCACAGAGCTCTCATTGAGTGTAGATTGTGTTGTTGTTGTTGTTGTTGTTCTTGTTCTTCCCTAAGCTGCCTGGCCGAACAGCCCCGAGTCCCTGAGAAAGGCCATGGCCACGATCAGGCTTTCTCACAGAGCTCTCATTGAGTGTAGATTGTGTTGTTGGCGTAAGTGGTTGTGTGAAATGCAGTCTTCTATGATGTGTTTAATGGTATGGGGTGCTGTGTTACATCCCGGGCAGGCGTCAACAACGGAGTCATCCAGTCTCTTCTGATAGCTCAGGAGAGCTGGATGGTGTCCGCATCTCAGCCTGGCCAGGTGGACTCTGTCCTCGCGAGGAAGGGAGGATTCGGAAGGATGGATTTCGGGAGGTCGTGCATGCAGCTGCGTGTTGTCTGTGAGTGAGTGGATGGATCGGCGAGAGATATGAGTATGGATGTGCTTCTGGAAGTTGGTTCGGGGTGGGCAGGGAGGGAGAGAGGACAATAATTGTGTGTGATACCGTGTGCTGGGTGTTGTTTTGATATATCTTGGTGTCTGTGGTGTGTTGCCATGTAGTTTAGTGGGTGGTCTTGGTCCGTGGAGGCTGCTGCCAGGAATTGAGTGCCTCTCATGTCCAGATGGTCTTTGACTTTGAGGATTTTGGTTTCTTGATGTAGGTGATCTGTGGGTGCAGTAGCTGTGCAGCCTGTAATGATCTTCAGGGCTTTGTTTTGAATAGTCTGTAAGGTCTTATGATGTGTTTCAGCTAGGTTAGAAGCCCAGGCTGGGCTTGCATATTCCATCACTGATCTTATGTATTGTTTATATACTGTGGTGGTAGTTTCTTTGTTGTGTCCAAATTTTGTGTGAGCAAGTGACCTGAGGGCGTTAAGTCTGGGTGTCAATTTCTTTTTAATGTTTGTGGTGTGCTGTTTGAATGTCATATGAGTATCATATGTTACTCTTAGGATTTTGGGTGTGTGTGTATGTGTTAGGGGTGTGTTGTTTATGGTGAGTTGAGGGATGTATTCGTGTTCTCCTGTCCAGCTTGTGAGCAGGAGTACAGTACAGTATTACGGAGAGGGCACATAGGTACTGTATGTTTAGACAATGGACATAGTAGCCGGATGGTATTTTGACCATGGCCATCCTTTAGCAGGTGCTTTGCGGAAGGAAGCAAGGTATCGGAGATGATGATGATGATGTTGATGATGATGATGATTCAAAATAAATTCAACCATATCCCTGAGTTACAGAAAAGAAAAGCCAAGAAGATCCTACCACCACAGTGCTCATTATTAAGTAGAGTAATTGAAAAAACCCAACAGTTTAAGAAAAGTGCTCTACATCCTGTTCCAAATAGGTAGGCCAGAAATTGTGAACCCTAACCTCTGTAATTCAAAAAGGGCTAGAGCAAAGGGGATGTCAATTTTCACACCTATACTCTGACTGCTCCTTCCCAAATGGTAGAAATATTTGAAATACTGGGTGTGAAGGGAATTTATGGTCTCCTGAAAACTCCCCAGGCCCACTTAGGGTCAACCTTTCCTGGGGCCTGGCGCGGGGCTCGAACCTCTGAAGGGAGTTTAACCCTCCTAAAAACCCACAGGTTTTGAGATGCCTTGGGTGGGGTTCGAACCCTGGTTAGTGACCATGACCATCATAGGTCAACCAGGCCCGCGCGCTAACCCACTGTACTACCACGGACGTACAAAAGTATAGTAACCTTAGTCCGATTTGTAAGAACCAGGTGATAGTCTCGTGGTGTTTCACGTGATGAGTTTATTGGACTTCCCATCAACGACTATTTTACACTATACCTGACGTCAACTCGGGTAGTACATTATTGGGGTTGCGGGATATTTTCGAGGGCATTACAATATTAGTTTTTTTTTCTGTGTTTTTCTATATTCCAACTACTAGTACCCTCTCAGGCATAGGCTAAGAGCCTGTACAGTACATTGAACGGTGAAGCCCATGAGGTCTCGTTCCAGTCTAGGGGGTGAGACATGAGAAGCATTTTTTTAGCTGCAACCAGCCCCTGCCATCTTGCCTTCGCAGGATGCATGGGGCTTAGTTGCTCACTCAAAGCTCGAAGCAGCCCCATCTCTGAAGCTGCCTCGCTCCAGTGCTTCACTGTCTCATCCCCTAGACTCAGACCCTCACTCTCAGAACGCCACCTATTGAGCAATGAACTCACTAGGCATTGTCCCCCTGTAGCATATTTTAAATATGGGAATATATATACAGTGCTATTTAATAAGGGAACAATGAGGGTATTTATTTGGCATTTAGGTGGGCTTTGTGGTAATGCACTGATACTAGGTACAGCACAAATTCCATCCCAATAATATCTTCCCATTGACATATCGGGATTCGAACCTGGGTCCATTGGATTACCAGTCCAGTGGCAAGACCAGTCCACCACACCTCCCCTAACCGTTTATGAGTTACAGAGGCTAATGGTCAAGAGTTTTGGCCTACATATTTGGAACAGGGTATAGTACTAGTGTCGTTGGAAGCACTCTAGACGTGGTGACAAGTCTTACCCTCTCAAGACAACACAAGGACGACAAAATGTGACTCTGCTCAGGGTATTTAGGCCCCGTGTGATACCCATTTACGTTCTTGGTCTTCCTTCTCCGCTGTAAACAAGGATTTAGCCGGGTTACTGATTTGCTGAAGATGAGAACTTGTCGAGATCTATATATACATGAGATGGTTGAATTTTCTGCCTGGTGAGAAATAAACTATAGTGATTAAAGCTAGAATCATTCCAATCTACAGGTACAGTAAGTCAATGTGTTTGGGCTGACCTGTTCTTTATCCGTAGAAGCCTTGTCCTTCCTAATACTCCTGGGGTCGTGTCTGTCCTTCTGTGTCCTGGTGTGTCCCGCCCGGCCGTCCCCCGGGTGTCTGGTGGGGGGGGACTCACACTTGCAGGAACCGACGCCCTTCATACTCTTCTTCAGCTTTGCCAGCTCCGGTCCCTCGCCTGAAATTATTAAAAGTTTTATTACCTTATTGCATGTCATAAAAGAAACCAGAATTATTAACTATTACTCGCCAGCCCTATAAGAGTTGCGTTTTGTAGCTCAGTGGTCTGGTTTAATTAACCCTCCAGCCCCGGTTATGTATTATATATATATTCCTCAAAACCCGGGTGTTTTGGCCGAAAAACGTCTAGGCTAGGCTACCGTATATTCGTTAATCAGACTGCTTCCCGCATTCCCGCGCATCCCCAAGCGTAGCTGTGTTATTTACCTGTAGAATGGCATTAAGTAGAGCTCTCTAAGTCAACTGGGTGAGCTGTGATGATGATTTCATTGGAGATAACTTTATGGCCAAAACAGCCACTTTACACCACTTTTCGATACTTAACAACAACATACAGGCACACAAGAACAAGCGACGCTCTCCTTCTTGTGGCCGGAGATGCGGAGCGTCGGTCCAGCCGGCTGTTGTTTACATGCGTCGGACCGACGCCGCGCACAGCAATCTCACAGGCTGTGACGTCATGGGTGTTTAAAAGACCATCCGGGTATCTGTTACATGCTTTTTTATGGGCGTTCAAGAGCCCATCCGTGGTGAGAGGGTTAAACTACGATTATATAAACAAAAATAAAAAAATAACTATTACCGGTACTCTCTACCTTAGCCGTTAGGGGGCTGCAGGCGGTGGGGGCATTGGCCCGAGGGTGCAAGCCCGTGGGCTGATGATCCCCTCCCCCGCTGCCCTCTCAGAGACAGATCTTATCTCACTCCGCTTTCAGTCAGACAGTCTGGGGAACTACAAAAAAAAAAACTACTGTATTACTTTCCAAGATATTCCTTCAGAGGGTGTCTTACACTGAATCATGGCATATTAGAAGATAAATACAGAACAGTTAGGTTCATCATCATCATCATCAAATCTGACACCCTGCTTCCAGAGGAAGCACCCCAAAAGGTCTGGCCATGGCAGAAACTACCTCCAGGCTCCCAGACATGCCCTGACTGACCCACTCCACAGTGCCATTTCCACTAAGTGGATTATGACCATGAACACTGAAGGAGCAGACCTAGAACAGTCCCTCACCCGGATGGCAGTTCCACCAATGTTTTGCTATTTTATTTACCCCAGTGGGGCCCTGGCTGGAAGCATACCAAGCACAGGAATTTTCTGAAGATAGGAACCAGTGGTCCACTGCTCCAGAGGCTGATTGCACCACCAAAGTGGTTCATGTACAGTACTAGTTGTACACTCTCACTCTCTCACTGTCTCTCTCTCTCACTCACTCACTCACTCACTCACTCACTCACTCACACACTCACTCACTCACCCACACTCTCTCTCTCTCACACACACACAAAACCCACCTTGTAAGAAATCAATAAACCTCTCCAAGTCGGTAATCTGTGTTTGTAGTTGCGCCACCAGTTGTTCTTTCATCTTGAGCGGATTGATCAACTGTGCGGCCAACGGAGAGACAGACGGCCGAGGTGCGGTAGATTAGGTCGGCGGAAGTAGAGCATTTCAAACCATTCCAGAGTGTGTTAGTTCCCAGAAGGCATGCAAAAGGTTAGAGAATTGTGTTTAGTTCTAATACCAATAATAATATTAATAATAATAATAATGTATGTACAGTATATATATGCAGTACATACTCTGGCACGTACACCAATAGCTGGGGGTGGCCGACTCGAGACAGAGACCGAACAGAAACAACATTCTTAGGATCCGGGACCAGTTTCGTGTTCCCTCGCCCCTTTCTCTGTCTGTCTCGTCTAGTAGGTGAATTTTACAAGGGGAGGAGGATTCCTAGCCTCCTGTTCTTATCATTGTACTTATAAACTATATTCTGGTTACCGGTATCCGTTTTATTAGTTTGCTCCCTAGACCACCATCATGCTTAAAATAATAACCCCAAGACCCTCCTTCGATATCGATTTGTACATTTTTTCGGTAGAAATGTCCCTGCCAAAGGCCGATTCCTCTTATATTACAGGCTTGTTATCGCTCGCTGGTAGGAAATCGACACCTAAATGGCACAAAAGGTCTTAATATTTACAAAGAAAAGATTATAAAATTGACAAAGAAATAGGGCAAAAGATCTTACCAAACCAATGGGGCAAACGTCTTACAATCTCAAAACCAATGAGGCTAAACATGAGTTAGAAGGGGGGTGCAGAGTTGGTTAGTTTCCCAGAAGGCATGCATCAAGAGGTGGGAATAATAGTATTAACCCTTTCACACATTTATGATGCCGAGGTTGCCAGATTAGCAATAATAAATAGAGTTCTCTCACTCTTAGAATTACCTCTCCAAAATTAGTTTTCTGCCCACAGCTAACTCAAAGACAACTACAGAGGTTGAAGTAACTAAACTAAAGGTTTATAAATACCCCTGATGGTAACAAAGGCTTTAAAGTATCCCCAATAGGCTCAAAATTGCATCATATATCGGAGAGGGTTAAGTTGTATTACCAGTTTATACAGAATGGTAACAATATTAGTTTGATTATTTGAGTTCATTGTTAGTTATAGAAGGTTAGTGGTCAAGAGTTTTGGCCTACAGTAGAATCTCGTATCACACGATTTATTGGTACCGAAATATTACCGTGGGACCGGAATTCGTGGGATGCAGAGTATTAAAGTAATGGGGAAAATTACAAAAGTACTGGAGGCTATCGTCGGGCGACTATTGACCATCACTTTACATGCCAATAATCAAAAGTAAGTTGCTTTAACCCTCCAGCCTCGGCTACACATTCTATAATACCGGTATATCCCCAAAACCTGGGGGATTTGGCCGAAAAAACGTCTCGCCTAGGCTACCGTATCTTTGTTATTTTGACTGCTTCCGCATTCCCACGCATCCCCAAGCGTAGATGTGTTTCGTTCCTGTAGAATGGCATTGAGTAGAGCTCTCTAAGTCAACTGGTTCAGTTGTGATGACGATTTCCGTGGAGAGAACCTTGTGGCGATGTCAGCCACTTTTCACTACTTAACAATAACACAGCCACACACGAACAAGCGACGCCTTACCAGCTGTTGTTTACATGCGTCGGACGGACGCCTTTCAAAACAAGCTTACAGGCTTTCAAGCTGCTATGAAAAGAAAGGTAAGTAAAACACAAACAAAAAACTTAGAAAAGTTGATGAGGTGATTATTGTGATGGATGTGGTGATAGACGGGAGGCGGATGTTAGATACCACCCTCCGTGGCCCCACTCTCGTTCTCCGTCACCCCACCGTCGCCGCCAAAGCCGTGGGAATCGTGTGGTTTTTCGTGGGATGAGAATTCAGGTAGCCATTGGATAGTACCGTGGGATGCGTAATCGTGGGATCGAAATGCGTGAGATGCGTGACTCTACTGTATGTGTAATGAATAGACTATAGCAGTGACACATTACAAACATTATCCTCCGATTACAGGGATTAACCTGTGAACTGCAACCGTCCTCATATGAGTCTGTAGTGAGAATTTGTTTATTTTTTTTTTCTTTGTTTTCCCTAATGTAAAAAAAAAAAAAAAAAAAAAAAAAAAATCTCTCACTACAGACTCCCCATGAACTGCGACCGTCCTCATATGAGTCTGTAGTGAGATTTTTTTTTATTTTTTTTTACATTAGGGAAAACAAAGTAAAAAAAAAAATAAAAAAAATCTCACTATTCTCACTTTTTCCATCAATTTTTATGAGCAATTGTGGTCTGGCAGCTACAAATTTCAAGTTCCGTAAGAATAAACTATATTTACTGTATGTATATATTCAGCCACGCACCCCATAGCTGGAGATGGGTGACTCGAGACAGAGCCCGAACAGGGGAAGAAAAAAAATACAGAACAAATTCACACATATCTAACATAATCAATCTACCTTTGATTTAGTTTCTGATGCTAATGCGAAAGACTAAATATAGTATGAGAATAAACTTAATCATCAAAAATTGCCGGATAATGCGCTCGTGTGACACCAACTTAAAACTATAACTACAGTACTTTGACTATTTTGGTTTAGTCCGGCACTGACCTCCCTGACGGCGTGATCCACTTGTACTCGCAGGTCGTCCACGGTCAGCTTGTCAAACTCGTCCACGTTTAGGTTCAACTTGCCCTTCAGCTGCTCTGTAAGGGAAATGGAAATCTTGCACGACAAATAATGATTTGCAGTGTTCAATTCTTAATCACACTATACAAACACATACAACACACACAAATACACAAGGACATAGCAATAATAACTCTCTAACACACACACACACACACACACAAAAGAGTCAACAAGAGTAAGGGGAAGTGATCAACCAGCTAGATTGGACCTTCTATTCACAAGAAGGGAGGAGGAAGTTCAAAGTATTCAGTACCTATGCCCACTAGGAAAAAGCGACCATGCAGTTCTAGACATAGACTTACTATTGAAGTATAATCTACCCAAGGGAAGGGAAAAGCACAAGGAAAATCACTGGATGTATTCCAGAAACCGATTTCGAAGGACTACGGGATTTTTTTCAAGTCACAAAATTGGGATCAGGTGTTATCTGAAAGTGAAGTAGACAAAAAACTCAAGGCATTCATGGAGATCTATGATACTGGTGTAAAAACTTTTGTCCCTAAGTACATTAATAAAAGGAAAAAAGTAATCGCAAAGTATGGTTTAACCGCGAATGTAGGCAAGCACAGGAAGCAAAAAACAAAGCCTGGAAAAAGATGAGAAACTGGGATTCGGAAGATAACAGGCAAAAGTATAAAGAGGAGAGAAACAAATACACAGAAATGAGGAGGAGGTCAGAGGCAAACCATGAGAAAGGGATAGTGGAGAACTATGAAAAGAATCCAAATGTTTTTCAAGTTTGTAAACGGCAAAAGGAAGATAAAAGCCACGATCGTAAAGATTAAAAGTGGAAACAGAATCATAGAAGAGGATACGGAGATTGCGGAAGAACTAAATAGAAATTTTGCATCAGTATTTACAAAAGAAGGAGAATTCATTGCACCAGAAACCAATGAGATAGGTACAGAGGAAATGCCGGAAGTCACATTTAACAGACCAGAGCTCATAGACAAAATGAGTAAGGTGGATCCAAACAAAGCCGCAGGACCGGACGGAGTATCAGGCTGGATTATTAAAGAAAATGCAAAGGAACTAAGTATACCGTTATATGACATAATGACCAAATCATTGGACACAGGGATAGTACCTACAGAATGGAAAAGAGCAAACATTATTCCTATATTTAAGGGAGGAAGCAGAGATAAACCACTGAACTATAGACCTGTATCACTATTGAGCATCCTCATGAAGATTCTGGAAGGATTAATAAGGGACAAATGGGTGAACTACCTGGAATCCAAAAGATTAATTACTGACCGACAATTTGGATTCAGAGGAGGCAGATCATGTGTACAACTTGTTGAGTTTTTACTCTAGAGTAATAGACACAGTGGACAAGAGGGAAGGATGGGTAGACTGTGCCTACCTAGACTTTAAAAAGGCATTTGACAAAGTTCCACACAAGAGATTGCTGTGGAAATTAAAACATGAGGGAAAAGTAGGAGACAAACTGCTGAAATGGATGGAGAGCTACCTTAGCCAAAGACAGATGAGAACAACAGTAAGGGGGAAATCGTCAAACTGGACTCAAATTACGAGTGGGGTACCACAAGGATCTGTCCTAGCCCCAATCATGTTTCTAATATTTGTAAATGACTTACCTGAGGGACTAACAAGCTACATGAGCATGTTTGCGGACGATGCTAAGCTGCTTAAAACGATCAGAACCCAGGAGGATTGCCTTGAGCTCCAAGCAGATTTGCAAAAGATCCATAAATGGAGCATCAAATGGAATATGGAGTTCAATGCAGGGAAATGTAAGACTCTAGAAATGGGTAAAAGCAAGTACAGACCTAGAAAAGATTATAAACTAGGAAACGAAGTGATTCCCAAAGCAGAAAAAGAAAAAGACTTGGGGATAGAATTTAAGGATAACATGTCTCCAGAAAGCCACGTAAATAAGATAGTGAGAGAATCACTAGCACTATTGGCAAATATCAAGATGTCTTTCAATTATCTTAATGAAAACACCATGAAACAAATAATAACGGCAATAATAAGACCCAGGATGGAATATGCATCTGTAGTGTGGTCCCCTCACATGAAGAAACATATCCACAAAATTGAGAGGGTACAGAGAGCAGCTACGAGGATGATCCCAGGTTTGGAAAATTTGGAGTACCAAGAGAGGCTCAAGAGATTGAATCTACCTACACTGGAACAGAGAAGGAAACGAGGACAGCAAATTCAGATATACAAATGTGTTAGAGGTATTGACAAAATCGACCAAGAAAACTTCATAGAGAGGGATGGAGGTGAGAGAACAAGAGGTCACAGCTACAAACTAAAAGTGCTTAATAGTAAATCTGATCTGAAAAGTAAAAGATTTCCTACCAACTCGATTAGTGGGTGGAACAAATTGCCAGCCTAAGTAGTGTCTGCACCATCAGTGCATAGTTTCAAAGCACGGTATGACAAACATATCTTAGGAGGCGGGAATTAACGAGCATGCTCACTCCCGCAAATACAACTAGTGTAAATACACACACACACACACGGTCACGGTGGCCGAGCGCGCTTAGTACTCTGTATTGGAAGCGCTAGCTCTGGTGTCGGGGGTTCGATCCCACGCGCCGGCAGGGGAAGTTCTCTCAAAAACTTTCCCTGGCCGTGAAGGCAAGATCTGGGCGGATCGTCTCGGGGGACCCACAAAGTCTCCTGCCCACGTCCTACTCCCTTAGGAGTATGTAGGCGCTCTCGTTAGCTGCCAGGATCAGTCTGTTGATCCATTAGGATAAGATCAAGGTTAAGTCTGTGTATTTTCAGCCCCATTGGCTGCCGGCTTGAAATAAACCGATTATTATTATTATTTATTATTATTACACACACACACACACTATATTTTGTAAGCAAAGTTAGATAATTGTAACTCAGGAAGCGGAACAATACGAGCCTAAAAACTAAAAAGCTCAACTCCTTTATACTACAATTAGGTAAATACGTACTATACAAACACAATTAACACATTACACCGACATATACACAAGGCTTTCTAATAACACACTACACACACACACACACAGACTATAACATACAATACAAACATAAACACAGGTCTCCCTTGATATACAATTGGGTTACAATCCTGAAAACATGATCTTAAATAGAAAAATTGTATAGCGAACCCTAAAATGTATTTGGTAAATGAGGATGCGTTCTCAGACCAGCCAAAACCCAACCACAAACACCTAAGAAAACTATAATAATGAAGTAAATTGGGTCATCGGATAGTGAGGGAGGCCTGTAAAAATAAAAACAAACAAAAATACCCAAGTATGTACCAATAATAACTCTGTTTCTCCATGACATAGGCTTGAGGTGGTTCCCCTTGACCAATCTTGTACATGTAGTCTTCCCACACCTCCTTCCCTCATGTTTAGCCCCATTACACCTACAAATGCCTAAAGATGTACCAATAATAACTCTCTGTTTCTCCATGACATAGGCTTGAGGTGGTTCCCCTTGACCAATCTTGTACATGTAGTCTTCCCACACCTCCTTCCCTCATGTTTAGCCCCATTACACCTACAAATGCCTAAAAATTTACCAATAATAACTCTCTGTTTCTCCATGACATAGGCTTGAGGTGGTTCCCCTTGACCAATCTTGTACATGTAGTCTTCCCACACCTCCTTCCCTCATGTTTAGCCCCATTACACCCCATTACACCTACACTTATTACACCTACAAATGCCTAAAGACGTACCAATAATAACTCTCTGTTTCTCCATGACACAGGCTTGAGGTGGTCCCCCTTGACCACTCTTGTACACATAGTCTTCAAGGTCCTCCAATTGTTGCTTCAGGCGACCGATTAGTTCCTTCTGTCTCCCCACACCACCTCCCTCGTTCACCTGGTAAATTAACAGATCTAGGTTAGCTACAAAAAATTGGTTAAGTACTGGGAGTATTCCAAAAATACCGGTGAAATTACGTAACTTTGGACGGAGAGATAATTTCGGACATTCTGGAAAAAAATATAATGAACCGCAGTTATGGGATAAATACATAATGTTATGGAGAAACTAGTATGTCTGCGGTGTTCTTCCATAATGCAGAGCCATTTTTTCATAACTGTACCTTATATACTTTTATCCAGAAATGTCCAAAATATGTTCCCTTGACCGAAGTTAGGCCATTTTACGGTACCCACCAAGTAAAAAAAAAAATCTACAATGCAATTCTAAAAAACAAGATGGAACCATACCTGATCGTTCTCCGTGGGTCGACTACTGCTTCGACTAGTGGCTTCCCTGAGGTCCGGGATGCCTCTATTAGCAAACTCCTCCAGTTGTCTGAGTAGCTCCTCCTTCTCTCCGGGGCCGGCGTCAACGATCTGCTTCAGCCGGAATTGTACCTGAGGAGATAAATTACGGTGTTAACCCTTCGACCCCGGGTGGTACACGTGTGTACCATTTTTTTTTGGCCCGAGGAACCCGGGTGGTACAACACTGTACCATTGCTTGCGTGAGTGCTTTTCGAATGGCGCGCGTACAAATTTTGCTCCGTGGTCACCAGGCGGCGCTACCAGACAGCATGTACGCCAGTCTCTACCCTGCCGCCAACATGGATACTAGCCCAAAAAGTGATTCCCTTGTGTCCGATTCCACACTCCCTTCGACGCCTGCCCATGTTCGTCGCGCCCTAACGCGAATGCACGCACAAGATGCGTTGACTCCCGGAGGTATTGAAATAGCTTTGAGGAGTTATGAACGTGGTGAAGGCCAAAAAATTGGTGATGACTTGGGCAGTGATAGCTCCGAGTCTTACGAGTCTCACTATAGTGAGGATTTTGACGATATAGAAGAAATCCGTGAAAGAGACGCGCTTTTTATTGGATTTGAGCATGACGATGAAAGTGATGATAGTACTGAACGTGACATAGTTGTGCAAGGTGATGAGAGTCTAGTGAGAGTGAGCGAATGGGACAGCACTAGGTCGACTACCAAGTTTAGGTTGAGTGACACGACACCTAGCCCTTCGCCAGCTAAATCCCCATTCAAGATACGTTTCTATAAGAAACAAGTGCTCAAAAAGGCGGCCGCGGCAGCCAGGAAAGAGGCCCTAAAAGTTGGTGAGGGAGCAGTGCGTGAGGGTGCCAGTGAGGCTGCGCGTGAGGCCGAGGTTGACCCGCCATTGTCTTCCTTATCTACCCACGCCACCCAAGTTGCCCCAGGCTCCCGCCATTCTTCCCCACCACCACCAGCACTGCCTAGGGTTGAGGAACCCCCACTTTCGGCCTATTTACCCCCTATTTCCCCCGAGAGGAGACATACTACTAAAGAAAAGGGAAAAGGGAGAAAATATGTCAAAAAAGGAGCTACAAGTAGGCGCTCTTTGTTCGAGGCTCCCGCGGCTTCCACCCCTGCCGCTCCCAGCCATACGCCCCCGCAAGTTTCCCCAGGGTCCACCCCACCTCTCCAGCCTACAACAGAGGTTCCTGATGATGTGTTTGACCTCGCATCCATACCTGCACCTACAGACACTGAACCAGTGCTGTCTAAGACTCGTCGTAGGCCAAGGAGCCCCGAACCTCTGTATGAAGATGACAGAGCCTCATCTCCCACTCCTTCCCCACCTCGCCGACCTACACGCCGCCCACGCATCATTCGTTCCCCGCAAGAATATGAGGGGGGCTCTGAAGATGAAGGGCACCTCACAGACGACTCTGGCCATGATTACCTGGGTCCACCGTCAGGGCAAGATGACGGCTCTGACGACAACGACGATGACGAATTTATGGACATCGACGACCCTCAACCCAGACGCTTTGCCCAGGGCCGTCGTGCTCCTGGCCGCCCTGGCCGCCTGGCTGGCCGCCGGGCTGGGCCTGGGCGCCGTCGCGCTCCTGGCCGCCCTAGGGTTCGCGCCGCCAAAGTTCGTGGGCGTGCTGCCCCCGCTGTAGCTCCTCGTCAGCGTCGCCAGAAGGACGGATTTTATGTTTTCAACTGGCAGGATGTGGCTGCTGATCAAGTCATTGACCCTGATGTAACCCCTTTTGATGAGGTACAGGATGCTCCAGGAGTTACCCCAAGTTTTCCTGCAGGCCCCAATGCTCGACCACATGAGCTTTTTGAGGCTTTTTTTGATAAGGAGGTTACTGACTTTGTCATAAAAGAGACAAATAAGCATTACCAAATCCAGGTTAACTTTTTTGGCAAGGTGACCAAGGGCCACATGAAGCGGTGGACCCCAGTGACTCATCCCGAGTTCATGGTGTTCCTGGCAATCACCATGCTAATGCCTCATGTGAAGAAGCACAGGTTGGCTGACTATTGGATCACCAAAGATCTAATATCCACCCCTGCCTTCGGGAAATACATCTCTCGGGACCGGTACCTCGACATCCTCGGAGCGCTCCATCTTGTCACCAACACCGACATGCATCTCCCTGACAAACTGTGGAAAATTAGGACGTTGTACGAGATGATGAGAGAACGTTTCACGTCCTACTTCATGCCCTTCTGCAACGTCTGTATTGACGAGTCTCTTGTGCTGTTCCGGGGAAAGCTGAGCTTCAGGCAGTACATCCCCTCAAAGAGACATCGCTTTGGTATAAAGTTCTTTGTGCTGTGCGATTGCCAAACTGGCTATGTCCTGGACTTCCTGGTCTACAGCGGGAAGGAAGGGGACGTGGCAATAGACCCCCTCATTGGCTTTGGCGGAGCAGTGGTTCAAGCCATGATGAACCGGTACTTCGAAAAGAATCACGTCCTCTACACGGACAACTACTACACGTCCCCCACTCTCTCAAAGTACCTCCATGAGCGCCAGACGGGGACTGTAGGCACAGTTAGAGCAAAAAGGAAGGGCATGCCAAGTTTCCCTCCTAAAACAAAGAAAGGCGATGTCTTCAAGAAGAAGTCGGGACCCATTCTGGCTATCCACTGGCACGACCAGCGGAAGGTCAACATCCTGAGCACCGTCCACAAGGGGGAAATGGTTGAGACTGGCAAGGTGGATCGCCGCACCAAAGTCAGGGTGACCAAGCCCGATGCTGTCCTGGACTACAACATAAATATGAGGCTGGTGGACAAGTCCGACATGCAGATAGGCTTCATCGACTGTCTGCGTACCTCGTGCAGATGGTACAAAAAGTTCTTTCTGCACATGGTGGACATGTCAATGCTGAATGCCTATAATATCTACAGGCTTCGGAATCCGCGCACACCCAGGAAGTTCAGTAGCCTGCGGAGGTTCCAAAAACAGGTGTTGGTGGAGCTCCTGGACAGGTATGCTATGCCACAGAGGGCAGTGGCACAACCTGGGCGCCCCGTTCAGGACCGCATGCAGGCTGCACAGTTTGTAAGTGTGCACAAGCTCGGTTACCTGCCT
>JBAKBP010021619.1:0-40354 GCA_037953745.1 Lithodes maja
ATAATAGCCTTGTAGTGGAGATAATAGCCTTGTAGTGGAGATAATAGCCTAGTAATGGAGATAATAGCCTAGTAATGGAGATAATAGCCTAGTAATGGAGATAATAGCCTAGTAATGGAGATAATAGCCTAGTAATGGAGATAATAGCCTAGTAATGGAGATAATAGTAATGGCATGGAGATAATAGCCTAGTAATGGAGATAATAGTAATGGCATGGAGATAATAGCGTAGTAATGGAGATAATAGTAACGGCATGGAGATAATAGCCTAATGATGGACATAATAGTAATGGCATGGAGATAATAGCCTAGTAATGGAGATAATAGTAATGGCATGGAGATAATAGCCTAGTAATGGCATGGAGGTAATAGCCTAGTAATGGAGATAATAGCCTAGTAATGGAGATAATAGTAATGGCATGGAGATAATAGTAATGGCATGGAGATAATAGTGTAGTAATGGAGATAAAAGTAACGGCATGGAGATAATAGCCTAGTAATGTAGATAATAGTAACGGCATGGAGATAATAGCCTAGTAATGGAGATAATAGTAACGGCATGGAGATAATAGCCTAGTAATGGAGATAATAGTAATGGCATGGAGATAATAGCCTAGTAATGGAGATAATAGTAATGGCATGGAGGTTATAGCCTAGTAATGGAGATAATAGTAATGGCATGGAGGTAATAGCCTAGTAATGGAGATAATAGTAATGGCATGGAGATAATAGCCTAGTAATGGAGATAATAGTAATGGCATGGAGATAATAGCCTAGTAATGGAGATAATAGTAATGGCATGGAGATAATAGCCTAGTAATGGAGATAATAGTAATGGCATGGAGGTAATAGCCTAGTAATGGAGATAATAGTAATGTCATGGAGATAATAGTAATGGCATGGAGATAATAGCCTAGTAATGGAGATAATAGTAATGGCATGGAGGTAATAGCCTAGTAATGGAGATAATAGTAATGGCATGGAAATAATAGCCTAGTAATGGAGATAATAGTAATGGCATGGAGATAATAGCGTAGTAATGGAGATAATAGTAACGGCATGGAGATAATAGCCTAGTAATGGAGATACTAGTAATGACATGGAGATAATAGTGTAGTAATGGAGATAATAGTAATGGCATGGAGATAATAGCCTAGTAATGGAGATAATAGTAATGACATGGAGATAATAGCCTAGTAATGGAGATAATAGTAATGGCATGGAGATAATAGCCTAGTAATGGAGATAATAGTAATGGCATGGAGATAATAGCGTAGTAATGGAGATAATAGTAACGGCATGGAGATAATAGTAATGGCATGGAGATAATAGCCTAGTAATGGAGATAATAGCAATGACCTGGAGATAATAGCCTAGTAATGGAGGTAATAGTAATGACATGGAGATAATAGCCTAGTAATGGAGATAATAGTAATGGCATGGAGATAATAGTAATGGCATTGAGATAATAGTAATGGCATGGAGATAATAGCGTAGTAATGGAGATAATAGTAACGACATGGAGATAATAGCCTAGTAATGGAGATAATAGTAATGGCATGGAGATAATAGCCTAGTAATGGAGATACTAGTAATGGCATGGAGATAATAGCCTAGTAATGGAGATAATAGTAATGGCATGGAGATAATAGCCTAGTAATGGAGATAATAGTAATGGCATGGAGGTAATAGCCTACTAATGGAGATAATAGTAATCGCATGGAGGTAATAGCCTAGTAATGGAGATAATAGTAATGGCATGGAGATAATAGCCTAGTAATGGAGATAATAGTAATGGCATGGAGATAATAGCCTAGTAATGGAGATAATAGTAATGGCATGGAGATAATAGCCTAGTAATGGAGATAATAGTAATGGCATGGAGGTAATAGCCTAGTAATGGAGATAATAGTAATGGCATGGAGATAATAGCCTAGTAATGGCATGGAGATAATAGCCTAGTAATGGCATGGAGATAATAGCCTAGTAATGGAGATAATAGTAATGGCATGGAGATAATAGCCTAGTAATGGAGATAATAATGGCATGGAGATAATAGCCTAGTAATGGAAATAATAGCCTAGTAATGGAGATAATAGCCTAGTAATGGAGATAATAATGGCATGGAGATAATAGCCTAGTAATGGAGATAATAATGGCATGGAGATAATAGCCTAGTAGTGGAGATAATAATGGCATGGAGATAATAGCCTAGTAATGGAGATAATAGCCTAGTAATGGAGATAATAGTAATGGCATGGAGATAATAGCCTAGTAATGGAGATAATAGTAATGGCATGGAGGTAATAGCCTAGTAATGGAGATAATAGTAATGGCATGGAGGTAATAGCCTAGTAATGGAGATAATAGTAACGGCATGGAGATAATAGCCTAGTAATGGAGATAATAGTAATGGCATGGAGATAATAGCGTAGTAATGGAGATAATAGCCTAGTAATGGAGATAATAGTAATGGCATGGAGAAAATAGCCTAGTAATGGAGATAATAGTAATGGCATGGAGATAATAGCCTAGTAATGGAGATAATAGCCTAGTAATGGAGATAATAGTAGTGGCAGTCTACTGCACCAAATCACCACCCATAACGAGAGGCGTCGCGCTCCTTGGTGCCGCTAGAGGAGCGGCGAACACATCCAAAGGTATCCAAAGGTAAAGGCATGGAGATAATAGCCTAGTAATGGAGATAATAGTAATGGCATGGAGGTAATAAGCCTAGTAATGGAGATAATAGTAATGGCATGGAGATAATAGCCTAGTAATGGAGATAATAGTAACGACAATATTATGTATGACCTAAAGTAATAAGGGAGAGAGGGAAATAGAGAATGAGCAGGAGAGAGTGCCTTAAGGGGGTCTTACTCGCTTTTTATGGACCCTCTTCTTCCACATGTTTAGCATATTAGTTTTGAAGTTTTAAGACGTTAGTTTCGTTAGTTTGGCGATTTTGAGACCTTTCGCCTCGATTTGTTATCAATATTGAGACATTTCGTGCCTTTTAGGTGACGATTTTTTCCTGGCGAGCGAAAGCGAGCCTCTAATTTTAGAAGGAATAGGCCTTCGGCTGAGACATTTTTCTGCCGAAAAATTTACAAATTTATCTTGAAATGGGGTTTAGGTGGTGTTTTTCTAAGCTTGTTGGAGGTCTAGCGAGGAAACTCAAAAATACATTAATAAACAAGTATATAGACCAAAAACCAAGCACTAACCCCTTAAAGTACTCGACCAACTACTTACTTCTGATGGTACGGGGGAAAGAAAAGCAGAATGGAGTATATATAGAGTAGGCAAAGTAGTTATATTATATGGAAAATTATTCTATGGAGTAGGGGAGGCTAGTGTACACAAAAGAAGAATGGAGGGAAAGGGTGATACGAGTGAGGGGGGGTAGAGAGGTTAGAGTAAAGAGAGAGAGGGAGAGAGATGTAGATGAGGGTAACTTATGGTGAGAGAGAGAGAGAGAGTTGAGTTGTTTGGAAGATTTAGTAAAGGGAAGAGCAATCGAGGGCAATAAATAGGTGGAAATAAGAAGTGGAGCGAGAAAAGAAAGACAAATAGGGAGAGAGAGAGAGGGGGAGAGGGAGAATTTGTTTGGAAGGTTTAGTAAAGGGAAGAGCAATCGATGGCAATAAATAGGTGGAAATAAGATGTAGAGAGAGAGAGAGAGAGAGAGAGAGAGAGAGAGTGAGAGTATATGTGTGTGTGTTGAAAAAAAAAAAAAAAAAAAAAAAACATAGTATATGAGACTAATGGAAAATACAGGTTAGGGGATTGCATATGACCAGGGAGAGAAAGAGATGAGGTACTACACTACTGATATAAAAAAAAAAAAACCCAAGGTCTGTCCCTCGGTGGTGGTGTAGGGGTTCTGTTCATGGGGTATTGTTCCTAGCAGGGTGTCAGAGGCTCTATAGTACAGTTGGCCCCAATAAATCGTGTCGTAGCTGTCCCGGCGCAGCTTTCACTCTCAATTAATAGCTATCAGGGTACCTTGAGGATTATGACACTTTTTGGCAGTATATTCTGGCTATCAGTAGACGATTTGGTTCAGATTAGGAAGGATCTGTGGCACTTAAAGGGTTAATTAATATAGTTTGTATTCCTATGATGCCTGAATGTCCTTACTAAGCTGAATAAAATAGTCTTCCGATAACGTCTTACAATCTCAAAACTAATAGGGGTAAACATGAGGGAGAAGGAGATCCAGAAAAAGCAACCACTCCACCCATGAAAAGTAAATAACTTGCGCCTGGATAATCAAAGATGCCTTAAATTACGGCGAGGTGAGAGGCATAGCAAGCCAATGAATAATAAAACAGCTAAAGGACGAAACAACCTGAAAATGACATTAACTTTGGACATGGAAATGCTAATCCATGTAATATAATATGTAGACAACGCTCATTCCCACAATCTTCGTTGGGTATCAGGCGCTGTGAAGGGAAAACATTGTTTAAGGGGAGATTTCCACTTGAGGGACTTTTTTCTTGACCCCTTTCTCCCTCATGTCTAGCCCCATTGCTTTTGAGATTTTAAGACGTTTGCCCCATTAGTTTGGCGATTTTAAGACCCCTTGCCCCATTTCTGTCAATTTTAAGACCATTCGTGCCATTTAGGTGTTGATTTTTTCCTGGCGAGCGATAGCGAGCCTGTAATTTAAGGGGAACCGACATTTGGCCGGGAAATTTTTCTACCGAAAAATGTACAAATTTATCTTGAAAGGGGGTCTAGAGGGAGTAATTTTAAGCTTGATGGAAGTGTAGGGAATCAACTAAAAACCTCCCCTTAAGAATACCCTCCTATATATATATATCTTATACTCGGGACAACTAGAGTATCATAAGTTATAATACCCAGTTATAACTTGTTTTTAGTATTAATGGCACTAAGAATCATGATGCCGGCATTTAGGATACGACGATCGGAAGGAAATACGGTGTTGTAAATGTGTTGTGTATATTGTTCCGGGTAGATAGATTCCAAACGTTGATCAAACTGAGATGAGACGTGAACAATAGTCATAATAAAGGAGATAAAACGTGATAAATATCCAGAATAGAGTAGAAATAAGACCGTATTCTGAACAGGGTCCTATGTTATTGGTGTTGTGACATGACTTCTTTGAGGCAACTGTACACTGGCTTGTTGAAAGGGTTGTGTGAGGCCTGGTTGGATCTGAATGGTGGTGGTGGTATATGGTCCCGATTGTTGTGGTGATGGTGGTAGTAACCGGATGGGTGAGGAATAGTGGATGCTGAATGGTTGATTGATTGTTGTAGTGGTGAGGGTTGTGGTGGTGATTGTAGTAGTGGTGAGGGTTGTGGTGGTGATTGTAGTAGTGGTGAGGGTTGTGGTGGTGATTGTAGTAGTGGTAAGGGTTGTGGTGGTGAGGGTTGTGGTGGTGATTGTAGTAGTGGTGAGGGTTGTGGTGGTGATTGTAGTAGTGGTGAGGGTTGTGGTGGTGGGTGAGGGTTCTGGTGGTGATTGTAGTAGTGGTAAGGGTTGTGGTGTTGAGGGTTGTGGTGGTGATTGTAGTAGTGGTGGGTGAGGGTTGTGGTGGTGATTGTAGTAGTGGTAAGGGTTGTGGTGGTGATTGTAGTAGTGGTGAGGGTTGTGGTGGTGATTGTAGTAGTGGTGAGGGTTGTGGTGGTGGGTGAGGGTTGTGGTGGTGATTGTAGTAGTGGTAAGGGTTGTGGTGGTGAGGGTTGTGGTGGTGGGTGAGGGTTGTGGTGGTGATTGTAGTAGTGGTAAGGGTTGTGGTGGTGAGGGTTGTGGTGGTGATTGTAGTAGTGGTGAGGGTTGTGGTGGTGGGTGAGGGTTGTGGTGGTGATTGTAGTAGTGGTAAGGGTTGTGGTGGTGATTGTAGTAGTGGTGAGGGTTGTGGTGGTGATTGTAGTAGTGGTGAGGGTTGTGGTGGTGATTGTAGTAGTGGTGAAGGTTGTGGTGGTGATTGTAGTAGTGGTGAGGGTTGTGGTGGTGATTGTAGTAGTGGTAAGGGTTGTGGTGGTGGGTGAGGGTTGTGGTGGTGATTGTAGTAGTGGTAAGGGTTGTGGTGGTGATTGTAGTAGTGGTGAAGGTTGTGGTGATGATTGTAGTAGTGGTGAGGGTTGTGGTGGTGATTGTAGTAGTGGTGAAGGTTGTGGTGGTGATTGTAGTAGTGGTGAGGGTTGTGGTGGTGATTGTAGTAGTGGTAAGGGTTGTGGTGGTGATTGTAGTAGTGGTGAGGGTTGTGGTGGTGGGTGAGGGTCGTGGTGGTGATTGTAGTAGTGGTAAGGGTTGTGGTGGTGATTGTAGTAGTGGTGAGGGTTGTGGTGGTGATTGTAGTAGTGGTGAAGGTTGTGGTGGTGATTGTAGTAGTGGTGAGGGTTGTGGTGGTGATTGTAGTAGTGGTAAGGGTTGTGGTGGTGATTGTAGTAGTGGTAAGGGTTGTGGTGGTGATTGTAGTAGTGGTGAAGGTTGTGGTGATGATTGTAGTAGTGGTAAGGGTTGTGGTGGTGAGGGTTGTGGTGGTGATTGTAGTAGTGGTGAAGGTTGTGGTGGTGATTGTAGTAGTGGTGAGGGTTGTGGTGGTGATTGTAGTAGTGGTGAGGGTTGTGGTGGTGATTGTAGTAGTGGTGAAGGTTGTGGTGGTGATTGTAGTAGTGGTGAGGGTTGTGGTGGTGATTGTAGTAGTGGTAAGGGTTGTGGTGGTGGGTGAGGGTTGTGGTGGTGATTGTAGTAGTGGTAAGGGTTGTGGTGGTGATTGGTAAGGGTTGTGGTGGTGATTGTAGTAGTGGTGAAGGTTGTGGTGATGATTGTAGTAGTGGTGAGGGTTGTGGTGGTGAGGGTTGTGGTGGTGATTGTAGTAGTGGTGAAGGTTGTGGTGGTGATTGTAGTAGTGGTGAGGGTTGTGGTGGTAATTGTAGTAGTGGTAAGGGTTGTGGTGGTGAGGGTTGTGGTGGTGATTGTAGTAGTGGTGAGGGTTGTGGTGGTGGGTGAGGGTTGTGGTGGTGAGGGTTGTGGTGGTGATTGTAGTAGTGGTGAAGGTTGTGGTGGTGATTGTAGTAGTGGTGAGGGTTGTGGTGGTGATTGTAGTAGTGGTAAGGGTTGTGGTGGTGGGTGAGGGTTGTGGTGGTGATTGTAGTAGTGGTAAGGGTTGTGGTGGTGATTGTAGTAGTGGTGAAGGTTGTGGTGGTGATTGTAGTAGTGGTGAAGGTTGTGGTGGTGATTGTAGTAGTGGTGAGGGTTGTGGTGGTAAGGGTTGTGGTGGTGGGTGAGGGTTGTGGTGGTGATTGTAGTAGTGGTAAGGGTTGTGGTGGTGAGGGTTGTGGTAGTGATTGTAGTAGTGGTGAAGGTTGTGGTGATGATTGTAGTAGTGGTAAGGGTTGTGGTGGTGATTGTAGTAGTGGTGAAGGTTGTGGTGGTGATTGTAGTAGTGGTGAGGGTTGTGGTGGTGATTGTAGTAGTGGTAAGGGTTGTGGTGGTGAGGGTTGTGGTGGTGATTGTAGTAGTGGTGAGGGTTGTGGTGGTGGGTGAGGGTTGTGGTGGTGAGGGTTGTGGTGGTGATTGTAGTAGTGGTGAAGGTTGTGGTGGTGATTGTAGTAGTGGTGAGGGTTGTGGTGGTGATTGTAGTAGTGGTAAGGGTTGTGGTGGTGGGTGAGGGTTGTGGTGGTGATTGTAGTAGTGGTAAGGGTTGTGGTGGTGATTGTAGTAGTGGTGAAGGTTGTGGTGGTGATTGTAGTAGTGGTGAAGGTTGTGGTGGTGATTGTAGTAGTGGTGAGGGTTGTGGTGGTAAGGGTTGTGGTGGTGGGTGAGGGTTGTGGTGGTGATTGTAGTAGTGGTAAGGGTTGTGGTGGTGAGGGTTGTGGTAGTGATTGTAGTAGTGGTGAAGGTTGTGGTGATGATTGTAGTAGTGGTAAGGGTTGTGGTGGTGATTGTAGTAGTGGTGAAGGTTGTGGTGGTGATTGTAGTAGTGGTGAGGGTTGTGGTGGTGATTGTAGTAGTGGTAAGGGTTGTGGTGGTGAGGGTTGTGGTGTTGATTGTAGTAGTGGTGAGGGTTGTGGTGGTGGGTGAGGGTTGTGGTGTTGATTGTAGTAGTGGTAAGGGTTGTGGTGGTGAGGGTTGTGGTGGTGATTGTAGTAGTGGTGAGGGTTGTGGTGGTGAAGGTTGTGGTGGTGATTGTAGTAGTGGTGAGGGTTCTGGTGGTGATTGTAGTAGTGGTAAGGGTTGTGGTGGTGATTGTAGTAGTGGTAAGGGTTGTGGTGGTGATTGTAGTAGTGGTGAAGGTTGTGGTGGTGATTGTAGTAGTGGTGAGGGTTGTGGTGGTGATTGTAGTAATGGTAAGGGTAGTGGTTGAGATGGGTGATGGCGACTGGTTGCGCATGATTATATGAATGAAGTACTGTAGCTGATCTCTGGGATGGTAATGGGTTAGTTTGGTAATGGTTGATGTGGTAGGAATAGAGTGGTTGCCATGTGGTAGTGAAGGAAGAGTTGGTTATGGTTTAGTGTAGTAGGGTAGGGATAACTATTGTGGTAGTGAACTATTGTATATTTAACGAGACATTTAAACCTGATTTACGAATATTGCTTCATATATATATTTGAGTTTGGCAGAACGAATGGTGTGATAGTACTTATTTGTATAATGTGTGTGTGTGTGTCTTGTTACGACTGGGGTTCAAATATATCAGGGCTCTTATTCATTGGACTAGTAATGGCATAAATGTTACAACGGAAAGCGCTAGCTCCAACCTCTGAAGTATATTCCCAGTGAACAAAGAACACAAATACTCTACAGAATCAAACTCTCAATAAATGTGCGTCTACTCTAGGCTTAATGTTATGTGAAAACAGCCTATTACTACCTATAACCGAAGGTGCTTGGTTATGGTATGCAAAGTAAGGTGGTAAGAGAAGTTACAGCTTACGTTACTTTAATCAATAAATGTCAGGCACTCCTGCATGAAAGAAAGTGCACTAAAGTCCTTCAACACTAACAAGGAATCTTCTTTAAATGTTAGATGCTATAAAGATGCTCGTATCGGAAATGGAACCCAAAAAGGCAGGCAGCGGAACAATGCTCGTGCAGGCTATGCACACAAAAAGGCAGAATATATAATGCCGTCGGAGCCAAGAATATCCTAAACACTACAACACTAATAATAATCGCCACGACAATGCAGTATTCCTATCAACAAAAAGAGCCTAAGTCGTTTGTGTCTCAATACATCAAACTAGGCTGCGAAATGCTTGTGTAATCATAAATGGGTATGCATAAAAAGAGTAATTAGGTTAATATACTTAATGTCTACTGTGACTGATAAATTCTAGCTAGAGTCAATGATACGAGATACTGGTGCGCATGGCATGCTGCATAGCCTAGTGCAAATCTCAAGTCTGTGCGTCAAATATTACGTTATAATGAAGGGTAGCACTCTTGAGAAACCTTAATACCGAAGTATTAAGCGTTCTCCTGGCGTACCTCAAAGACAAACAATCGAGACTAGAACAGTGCAGAATGGTATAGGCAAAAAACCCTCATTCGTGCATGCTCTACTCTCAATGGCACACAGACTAGAATTTACTCAATCAACTCCAGTTCTCAGGTATGTCGTGCCGCTTTTAACTGAAGCCAGCACTCATAGGAAACAATACCTATAATATCAGACTCCTAGTCTAGCATTATCTAATCCAGCAGAACACTAATAACTAAAGGAAGCAGTACTAAACAATATAAATGCCAACCAATGCTTCGTGATCCACTTATCTTAACAACTAACATACATAGGCTATATCAGACCTTAACACACAATACAACTGGCCAGCATGAAGCTGATTTTGCAGAGTTAACCAGAGGGGGTATAATATTAATAAAAGGTGGTGAAAGATATGGAAAATGAGAGAGATAGGCAGAGGAAAAGATTCTCAGGTACGGAGTGGAGACAGATAGCAAGGGAAAAAAGATGGGTGTGTTCTAGAAACCAGATCTGAGGGAGAGAGTGGCGAGGAACTGTATATATACTCGCACTAGCTCGAGCCGCGTGGGAAAAAGGCGGTTACAAGTCAACTAACCACTAACAAAGCTTGCAGCATGGTAAGGACCTCCCTCCACCAACCCCCGCCAGGCAGCCAGCCGTGACGTCATCGAGCGGGACAAAAAACACTGCGCGCCCCCTCTCACTCTGTTCTACTCTCTCTCTCTCTCTCTCCCAGATCCCATCATTACTAGTTAATGATAAAACATATACTTTACAATTAAATATATAAAGCCTTGACATGGGCGAAAACAAAGAGCCTTTCTGGACTGCCCATGACACGAGCTTTCATATGAAATAAAGCACACTCTAATACATAAACTGTAGCCCCATCCACTGCCCTGGCGATCCTAGTGAGTCACTGTAGGACAAGCCATGCGGTTCTAACGGAGTGGTCAACGTCACGGTCTGTCTGTGTGTCTGTCTGTCTGTCATACCAATAAAACAACAACTATCCATTGCACTATTAGTATACACAAAGAAAATCTGCTGTATGTAAACCCATTAGAAAATCCTGCAACACTGAAAAATAAAACCTTAATTCAATTTATCCCGAGTCTAATCCCAGCCCCACACACACACACACAACTCCCCAGAACCACCACGACTACAGCTTTTGTACCAACACAATTATACACTTTATTATGTGGTGTGTTATGTACTTAGATTTTCCTCCAGCACTACAATTAGGGGATTATTAGGGTTTACTGTTACTCTGTTGTATTTTCAGGTTTTATATATTGCGTGTTCTTGTTTTATATTATACACTTTATTATGTGGTGTTTTATATCCTTAGATTTTCCTCCAGTACAACAATTAGGGTTTACTGTTACTCTGTTTTATTTTCAGGTTTGGTTATGCAGTTTTTATATAGTGCGTTTTCTTGTTTTCTTTTATACCAACACTATTATATACTTTATTATGTGGTGTGTTATATTCTTATATTTTCCTCCAGCACAACAATTACTGTTAGTCTGTTGTATTTTCAGTTTTTGTGTTGCAGTTTTTATATAGTGTATTTTCTTGTTGTTTTTTTTCCACAAACACAATTTTACAGTTTGATGTTGTGTGTTATATCCTCAGATTTTCCAATAACACATCAAGTAGCCTAGGGTTTTCTGTTTAGATAGTGTGGTTTCTGGTGTATTTAGTTTTTGTATCATCAGTTATTATGCAGTATATACAGTATGTATTGTATTTTCTTGGTTTGTTTCTTTTCCACAAACGAATTATACAGTCATAATGGTGTTTATGTCCCTAGGCGAACGTCATAAAATGTCAAAACTAACGGGGCTAAACATGCGGGAGAAGGGGACCAGAAAAAGAACCTTTACACAAACAAATATACCGGTAATGCTAAACATAATATAACAAAAAGCAAAAAAAAAAAAAAAATACACCCGGGTCTGTTAAGCCGTATTTTCAGAACTTAAGCTTAGACTTTTGCTTTTTCTAGACTCCCTCCTAAGCTGATTGTCCGCTTTCTCTCTCCCAATCAGCTTAACCTCTCAATCGGGTTTAGCTGGCGTTCTTTTCTGTTTTAAATCTCGTGTTCCTGGTGGAGGTTGAGAATTGTTGGGCTGTTGGAGTTTTATCTCTTTCGTGCTCGGCGTAATTTTGAGAAATCTTATTGATATTATGCAGTAACTGTAGGCTTTGTTGCATGCCTGGATTTGGGGTCAATTCCTTCCGCTCGATCACGTCTTTTGTGTGCCTTTGATTCTGGCTAATATTTGACGATTGTATGCAGTTTAAGAAGGACTTATGTTATTCAGAGGGTTTGTTGAGATCTTAGAGGTAGATTATAAAAAATAATAATATATAAATTTATATAATAAATAAATTAATAAAGATAAATAAATAAATAACAAATAACATATATTTATATATAATTAAATTAAAACAAACAAATAAATACAAAATATATAAAAACAAAACTAATTAAATATAAATATCCTCCACACATCAAGAATCAAGCTGAATTCTCAGCCACCTTACAACATCCAGGTAAACGCTCCTCCCACATATATCAATACAACCACCGTATTTATATATAAAAAAAAAAAAAAAACGACACACTTAAATCCCAGCACCCTTCTTTTTAATTAATGAAGCCACCTTATCTTATACAAATAAATGCTCACATCTCCCCCCCCCCCCCGCCCCTCCTACATCTTTTCTATTCTGCATGGAAAAGATCATTCCTGTCCCTTTTTCGTCATTTTTTTCTCTCCTACATAATAGTTTAGGTAGTTTAGATCCAGACAGCCTTGTAAGGATCAGTAGATTTGTTGTTGCTTGCTTTCCTTTGTACTCCTTTGTACACAAATACTCCTTCCACTGAAAATACAACCAACACCTTCCTCATACAAACGAATACACCTACACCTTAGTACCTTTCCTATTAATTAACGACACCATCTTATATTCAACTGGTAAATACACTCATATAAGTACCCCACATCCACACACACAACACCCATTCCTTTACTAACACACGACACCCCTTCTACATACAAAACAAACATTCCCAAATAAATCCCAGCACCTTTTCTTGTAATTTATCATGCCAACAACAAGTGTGTGTCTAAGGGGAGAGGTCGCCGGCGCCGCGGTCCAAGTTTTTGTATCATAACTCGGGATATTGATGATACAACTGAACCAAAATCATCCACATAACCAAACTTAGTGTCGCGGTTCTGTGTAGTGTCAAATCGAATTGATGGCATAAATATCTTCGGAGATATAACAAAAACGTGTGAAAAAACAAAAACTGTTATTCCCCAATGCCAAGCATAAACAAGGGAGTGCCAAGGGAACGATGGGTTTTTAGTCCAGTGTGCAAAGTTAAAATCGCATATTAGTGAAAAGTGGCTAGATCACGATTCATGTATGTAACTGTATCTCATGAAAAAAAAAAAAAAATACCAGCATTTATACAGAACTTACAATTTCAAAAGAAAGTTTAGGGCCAGTGTAAGTGAGCATCCTACCACCACCGTACCAAAACACACAAATCGCTTAGCACTTGAGTGTCATAGGCCCCCCTCTCACCAACACCACCCCTCCCCCTTGACGTAGTCACATTCTAAACCGTGGTACCGGTATACGATTTTACCGAAATGGGAACTTAAACTCGAACAGGTAAAACAAATATAAAACAAATAAAATAAAACAGAGAAGCATAATAAGTTAACTATTTAACAAATCGCATATCGCGGGATATTAGTAGTGACGTTATTGAGGAAGAAACTCTCATGCAACCATCAATAGTGTAAATTCGGACCGGGGATAAGAGAGACAGGAAGTGGTTAGGGCAGTGATGATTCTGTTTCATAAGTTTATCGAAAGTGTTACTTAAAGTTTAAACCAAAGCCAGTGTTAATGATTGGAAGCTCGAACAAGTCCTAACCACAAAACAGTGACACCCCCCCCCCTCTCTCTCTCTCTCTCTCTCTCTCTCTCTCTCTCTCTCTCTCTCTCTCTCTCTCTCTCTCTCTCTCTCTCTCTCTCTCTCTCTCTCTCTCTCCCCTGCGTCGTTACATACAAGAAAGTCGAGTAAAATATTCTTATAGATATGAATACCAAGGACGTTTGCAGTATCTGTAGGGACAGAGTGAGAGACAAACGTGGCACAAAATGCCAAATATGCAAAGACAAGTTTCATTGGTGCTGCATAGGACTTTCACCACCGATAAACATGGCTTATAATAATAAGGGGAAGAACTTCCATTTTTGCAACAGCTGTGCCGAGTTCACAATGCAAATCATCCAGACTGTGGAAAAAACAGAGGTACAAGATAGACCTAAATATAGCCAAGAGGCGGTGATATTCCAACAAAATTGGGGAAACACACCAAAACAACCAACAACACCTCCCTCTGAACAAACACCACACACAACTCTTCCCACACAAAAATCTCATCAGCCCCCTCCCTACCACCTCGAAACACCGCGACGTCACCAAATACCACACCGCCGCCGCCTCCCGCCTCCCCACATGACCCGCCCCCCTCCACACCTCTGCCATCTGCCTACTTACGCCCGGCAGATCATGACACCCAGCCCCCCTCTACACCACCTCATAACACCACACCATCCCTAAATTTAGTAACTATCGTCCAATTAGCTTAACCTCAGTTGTATGTAAAATGCTAGAAACGGTCATACGAGACAGACTCGTAAATCACTTAGAGGAAAATAACATACTTAAAGATACTCAACACGGCTTTCGTAAAAAACGTTCCTGTTTAACAAACCTCTTAGACTTCTTCCACGATATCCTCAACCTCTACGATGAGAGTAAAGCTGTAGATATTATATACCTTGATTTTCAAAAGGCCTTTGACAAAGTTCCCCACAAACGTTTACTGCTAAAACTAAAAGCGCATGGAATACAAGACGGTGTGTTGAAATGGATAGAAAATTGGCTCAACAACAGAAAGCAAAGAGTAGTCATAAACGGTAAGGCATCTAAATGGACCAATGTAAGTAGCGGGGTACCCCAGGGATCGGTACTAGGACCAATTCTCTTTCTAATTTACATCAACGACATAGATGAGGGTCTCACCTGCACAATCTCAAAATTTGCTGACGATACAAAAATTGCAAATAGCGTACTCTCAAAAGAACAAGTTGACGATATGCAACACAATCTAGATAAATTGTCATGTTGGGCCCAAATTTGGCAAATGAGTTTCAATGCGGATAAATGTAAAGTACTACATGTCGGATACCTAAATGAGAAAGCAAACTATTCGATGAATGGCACTCAGCTTAAGAATGTAAACAGAGAAACTGATCTGGGAGTAACAATATCGAGTAACCTAAAACCGAGTCAACAATGTTCAGAAGTTGTTAAGAAGGCAAACAAAATAATTGGCTTTATAGGCAGGTCATTTGAGCATAAATCCAAAGAAGTTATCCTAACCCTTTACAATTCCTTAGTCCGCCCTCTTCTGGAATACTGCGTTCAATCCTGGTGCCCTTATTACCAAAAAGATATAAACAAGCTAGAACGAGTTCAACGTAGAGTTACCAAAATGATACCTAGCCTAAAGAACAAACCATACGAAGAGCGTCTTAGAGAATTAAATCTATTTCCTTTAACCCAGCGCAGATTAAGAGGCGACTTAATTCAAGTGTTCAAAATCATCAAAGGCATCGACAATATGAACTGTAGTAAGTACTTCACTATCGACCAATCTAATTACACACGGGGAAACGGTTGCAAAATTATTGGTAAATCTTTTAACTCGCACGAATCTAAGAATTTCTTCTTCAATCGAGTTGTCAACTTGTGGAATGGGCTTCCCCGAAACGTTATAGACTGCAGCACCGTTGATTCATTTAAATTCCGCCTAGACAAATATCTCGCATCAAACCCGCGACTGACTGCGTTTGTAAATGAATAACTTTATCCTCCCCTCAGTTACTAACCCATATGTCCCCTACTAACTTCCTAGTCCTGCCACGTTAGTGGCAGGGCAGTAGTTCCCTTTCCAATGTTCCCTTACCCACTCTAAACCACTGTTTGGACACTTGATCCTCAGTGTTTTGGAGGACAAGCAGCCTAGAAGGGTCACTAGATCTGTTGTTGCTTGATTTCCTTTGTACTCCTTTGTACTCCTTTGTACTCCTAAACCACACCACTATTTCCCCCAACTACCAGACCTCCCCCTCCCAGACCCAGCATAGCTCACGACCTGCCCACCTAAAACCTACACGTAACTCCACCCCCCTGCAGGCCTCACCCACCCATACACCAAGCCCACTATCAACCACAACCACACTTAGCTCACCACATAACCCCTCGCAGCCCCAGCCACACCTACTGGGGTTGTCTACACCAGTGTGCAGATATTATCTGGAAAGAAGGTGCTACTTTGGTCAAAAGGGCCAATGTAATGGGAAGTAAAGTAGATTTGCTCATCCCAAAATTTGCAACAACATGACCAGTCATGGAAAATGTAGATTTGGTGAAACCTGCAAATACCACCACCCATCCCTTTGCAAGACATCACTTGAGAACAAGACTTGCTACAATATGAAATGCCCAGCTTTTCATATTAAAGGGACTTGGAGATATGCTACACTGTTAAAAATGTGGGGTAGAAAAAGGGTAAATTTATAGAGCTAAGGGTAAACTTATGTCTCAAGGTGATATTTGGATGAATATTTACCCTTGTGGAGAAACTTACCCTTTCTCTCGAGGTGCAAAGGGTAAACTTATATACATAAGTTTACCCTTACAAGATTACCCTTGCTCATAATTTTTTTACCTATAATAACT
The DNA here is from genome assembly GCA_037953745.1 of Lithodes maja. Classification (NCBI taxonomy): domain Eukaryota; kingdom Metazoa; phylum Arthropoda; class Malacostraca; order Decapoda; family Lithodidae; genus Lithodes; species Lithodes maja. The sequence goes on from JBAKBP010021619.1 coordinate 16,327, forward strand.
GCATTATATTAAAAACGGTTTTGAGTAAAGTACTAAATGTATATACTAAATACATATCGACACAAAAATAGGCATTTGATTAACTGCTGGTTATTAAATTTGAAGAAATGTGTTCGAGGCCAAAGCAAGTGACGTGTGGCAAGGATCTGGCATAGTTGCCAGATACCTCTTGTCTGGAGGAGCGGTACAACTAAAAAAAACATCCATTACTAATTTGGAACAACTGATTGCTTGAAAACGTCTTTGGTAATGAAATAATGCAGTTGATATCCATCCTGAAGAGTAAAGTTAATGGATACAACCGATTTAATGTTTAAAAATCACATGGGAGTGAAAGTATGTGGCACCTCCAGGAAGCAGCAGACACCCAGGTGACCAGCTGATCACATCATAACATTGACACAGCAGCGAGATTTGTCTACCAGTTTGTCTTTGCCAGGCATTAGTTCTGCAGTAACTAGTGATATTCTTCAAAACGACTTTATCAGGTAATGGTATTATTCATTAATATGTGGAACATTCGTGGTTAAGTTCCTATTGCATTACAGGCTAGTTTTCTAAATTGCTAGCAGCTAGGCTAGGCCTATCATCACTTGCATTGCTGTGACCATTAATTGATTCCATTCTAGGCTATATTATAACATCAGACTTATTCAGCTTAGCAATAAATTATCTTAATATAATAATTGCAATAGGCATTAGGCTTTAGGCATAGGCCTATCAACAAACTAGCCTACTTTAACTTTCATTAAAGGCCTAGCCTAGTTAAATGTTATCTCCAATTCTCCATGTTTTTTACTTGTATAATCTAAATGTATGTAGCCTACAGTATATTTGTAGGTAGGCTAAGCCTTAAGAAAATTCAACATATCATAGCCTAGTTAGGATAGGCTAAGCTAGGCCTAGGCTATAGGCTATTATGTTAATTTAGGTTAGGCTAACCTGACTCACAAGTCTCACTTTAATGACTTTCCTATCTTAATCAAACCATCCTAGCCTTGACCAATGACCTAGGCTAATCTGCTTGTAACATAAATAATAAATATAAGCCTATATAGGCCTAGGCTAATACTTAAGGCGTAAATGCCTGTTTATAATTCCGGTCTTTTCCCTTCCATATTATTTGTCTTGTTAGCTTAGCCTATCTAGCCTGAGTTATTCCATGTCAACCAATGGACCTAAGGTTAATTTTGTTTTTATGATAGGCTAAGACATTCATTGGATTTTTTTTTTTCATAATAACCTAGCCTATTCAGGTTTGGTATAACTTCCAGACTCCAGTTTCTTTTCCAAATGTTCTCATTATCTGTTGGCACTTGTTTTTGGTTACATTTTTACTAGTTTAGTATTTTGTCATTCTCTACATCAATGGTTAGCCTAGCGATGTGTCCAGGTTAAGTTAGATTGTTGGGCCAGGGTAATGATGGATTAGGTTGAGTTTATACGATAATGGAGGTACCTCGACAATAATGTCATTTTCAGTATACTGTATATATATATATATATATATATATATATATATATGTACAATCTATGTGACCCATACATCATTCCTAGGCTATATATGTCATTACCGGTGCAAATTTAATTGTTTTTCATTAGACTGTATGGGTTAAAAAAAATGGGCAAGATATTATGGTGTGACAGCAGCGAGACCTATCGATTTTTGTGTGGCCTATGGAATTGTCATATCACATACCGGTAATACAGTACCGGTACTGTACATTGCTATTTATGCCTGTACTGTCGGATATATATAACAGTGGAGCACCGAACTTCGCGCCACGTAAGTTCACAAAATAAAACGGCGCCATTCACCAAATATTCTCAAATTCCATGTTCGGGCAAAAATATTTTAGCCTTGGCGCTAAAATCCCAGTTGAAACCCGAAAAAAATTGCAAAAATATGGTAAGGTTGTAGTATTCGGGCGTACTACCCGCTTTATTTACACTACTCACATGCTAGCGATCATTTTCCAGTCCTTTTTTACTGCCGTGGGATACAATAATAGGTTGAGGAGGTTCACCCCCTCCCCCCATGACTTATTGTCATCATCATAAATATTGCCAGCAGGGGGCAAATAACAGAAAAAATAGCAGTCAAAATAGACAGGAACGTAACCGCGAGCTCACGACCTATGTAAACATGACGACAGTACGCCCGGATACTACATCCTTCCCAAAAATAATGAAAGACTACATCAAACTAGAAAACATAAACATTAAAACAAACAAACAAGTGAACTGAACTCCAAGAATCTGCCATTGTCGAGGTGTTTGCTGCTTGGAGATGAAATCCGAGTGAATTTGACATACGAGCATCACTTGCGGAAATTGCTGCGTCCATATTTTATAATGTCAACACTAGCCAGCTGCTCAAAATCCACCTGTTTACAAGCTTTTTTGTGCCCGAGCCTTGTATCTCTCGCGTTTATTATGGTCTCTAGAGTCTACTGCATTCAGTGTTAGGGACGGTGGGCCTGGTGGTAATGATAAAGGAATGGCCGGGATCATCAAAATAGAGAGCAAAGTACAGTCAAGCATGCCTACCGTGTCAGACGAAAGCCGCGGAAATATGACCGTGAGTTAGGCTATGCTAAATTTGACAATTATTTCAAATAAAGTCTGTGTGGTAAGTAATCTCTTCATAAAATGTATCTATAAGTATTCTCCTCATGATATGGATTGTATTTATTGGATGTATATGAGGAGAAATGGGTACCTTAGGGATGACTGGATGATTTTGGAACCAATTATGCTACCGGTACCATTTTTCCCATAAGAAAAATGCCCCAATCTATGAAAAATCAACTTTTGCACGCTTTTTTCCGGCACCAATTAGCTGTGAAGATCAGTGCACCACTGTACTGTATAATGGAGTTTTTACCCCCTACTGTTAAAATACGGTTGTTGCCAAATAGATCTTATTTTTCCCTTTTTATACCCTTTACTCTACATTTTCCCTGATCTTCAGAGCCCTCCCCACTAGTGAGGGTCGTGTTTAGCCTATTATTGTTGGATAATGGGTAAGTACGGTACTCATTTCCTGCAGTCCTTGCTATAAAACAAGACTGTATATCAAATGAAAATAAATAAATAATACAAAATTCAATGCTAAAACTCTTGGCTGTCACACGGTAAACATTTACCATAAAGTCTACGGTCACCACCATTGGCTGATGCTAGGCCTAGGGTGGATAAGGCCCTGTTTATTGAGAATTTCACACCCTTACTAGGGCTGGGAAGTACTTACTGTATATTGTATTTTTCCCCTTTATTATACACTTTAAGCCTTTTTTTATGAAGAAGAAAAACTCCTGGTGCTGAGCTATCATATAATTATTATCTTCTAATGACATTCAAATTCAATGTTACCGGTACTCTTTCTTCCCTTATATGGCTTTCAAAATTGTGAAAATCCATAGTAATAATTTCCTTTTACTTAAATATAGGCCTAGCCTACAACTGTTAATAATGTTTGAATATTTTCATGGTATGAATATGTTTATTATTTTGACTCCCCACTTTCAGAACAAGCGGTAACAAGTCACTTGAGCTCCTCCACAGCGGCACTCTAGGGGCAAAATACAACTTGTTATCAACCAGCAACGTTAACTTTTTGAAGACCTGTAAGTGGGGACGCAATGAGCCAACATAACCTTAGTGCCCTAGTACCGACACATTCTGGTACAATAACTAGCAACATATTTTCAAAGCATTTTAATAGTGGTAAAATTGTTAGGAAAGTATATTCAAAGAATTTTAATACATCTGCTATAGCATTATTATCAAATAGAAGTGATCATGTTAATCTTGACATCTGACGTTTTTGTCCAATTACTGTGATTGATGGCTAAAAATGGAGCCTCATAACAATACAAAATCTTGCCATACCCAAAATCCTAAGAGTTTCTAACTGTTAATCTTTGATGTAAGCTATTGTATAGCCTTGATGAACACATGGGCCACATTTCAAGCTATTAACCACAGATTTGGGCTCAATCTCTGCAGCTGAGGGTACTCCTGTTAAGTCTGTCCAGAATTTACAATACTTATGTACAGTAAAGTCCTGGGCCGGTATTTATAAAGCACTTTTAGGCCTAAAAGTAGCTTTTAAAGATGGCGCCAACTTTTAAAACTTAAAAGTTGGGCAAAAAACTTTTAGCGGCTAAAAGTAGCTTTTAAACCCAGTGAAAACTAAAAGCTCCCCTTGGGACTGTTAGCGCTTAAAAGTTACTTTTAGAGGACGATGAAGATGATTGAATAACAAATCCGCCACCCCCTGCCAAGGAATGTTCATGTTAGAAAGATTAATTGGATGAATAGGCCTATAGCGAGTTAATCGAAGTACACCATTTAAACCATGAAGGAGACAGAGGAACAAAGCTCTTAACCCAGAGATGAAAGTGTGTAGGCCTAGTACCCTACGTTATTTGGCAACGGTAAAAATGTAACTGAATGAGTAACTCATGATGGTATGATTGTAGGTTAGATATATTATCAAGAGCAGTATGTTAGGTAACTCTTGATTCTATCCATATACCACCCCGCACATCATACTAATCAAAGGTGATCCACTGTGTGTTCTCCAACGAATAAGCTATATTAGAAAGTAACCTACCTACCACCTTATATATCAACCTACTTTAAACATTTCGATTCATACTGTATATATGTCCGACTACATTTTTTGCCGCGGTCGGTCTCTCTATTTTTAGATGGGTAAATCCTCCTCCTCCGCCCACAACCTCGACAGTTCCAGCGTCCTCGTTGACAAACGCCTTTACTGTACTTGTTGAAAGAACACTAACAAATAGATCAAATTAAAGGAGTGTAGAGGGACTAAGATATAATAATCGATTGTCACAAGATAGGCCTATTTCATAACATCCGAGAACAAGTAGCCTATTTGCACCCTATTTTTTCGCAAATTACCGTAAACTGGGGTGATTTCGGACTGCGGTCATAACTTCGGACTTTGGCGAAATAAGTAATTAGCCATTGTCATTATATAATGGAAACGCTGTTACCATACAAGTCCGAAGTTTTCCACTTTTCAAGAATACTTCGGACATCATTTAGGTTAAGGATAAGGATATTATGGGGGATAATTTTAGGAGGCTTCCTGGATTACGGCGCACGGCGCATTATCACTACACATCATTTGACCTAGTTAAATCTCTACAATGTGTTTACAGTCATGAGAAATTGTTAAAAACAAACTCGAAAAATGTCCGAAATTACCCCACTTTACGAATTGTGAAAACTCGCGAATTTGGCAACTATCTCAGATGCTGCCACACCGTGGTATGCAATTGTTTTGGTATGGTAAATATATTACCCTTTCAATTTAGCAATATATAATAGATTTCACAATAACAAAATATTGCATAATTACCCTAATGCTTTATATCTATCTATTGCCTGACGCCGTGATCCCCGAAGGGGTGGCCACGAACGAACCGCCCCATGCACCTCTGTCCCCAGTCAGTCGACGCCCCTCTCCCCAACCAGCACCGCCTTCGTTCATGTAGTTCCTCACTCCATCCTTCCACCTCATATTCGGTCTACCTCTCCCCCTCTGTCCCTCCACCTCGCTCTCGTACACCCTCCTAGTCATTCTCTCGCTTTCCATACGTTCCATATGGCCGAACCATCTCAAGTTGTTCCTTTTCACACTTTCCAGCACATCTACCTCCACACCACACCTCATTCTTACTTCCTCATTAGTCTGTCTATCCCTCCATGTAACTCCGCACGCACTCCTTAAGTAATTCATTTCCACTGCTCTCACTCTTGGTCTGAGTCTCTCAACCAACGTCCATGCTTCGCTTCCGTAAGTCAGTGTCGGGATTACCACACTGTCATGCAAGGACTTCTTCACTTCCATACTGACCACCCTATTTCTTGTTACTGCTTTTAGCGTTCCTACAACCCTCTTCCCCTGTTGTACCCTCTCCCGCACCTCTTCATCCATAGTTTGGCTCGAACGTCCCTTGATTTTGGCCGTCACTCTTTCAACTATGGGGGAGGCACTTGCTATAGGCAGTAATGCCTTTTGCCTCCCTCAATCACATATAAAAAAAAAAAAAAAAAAAAAAAAAAAAAAAAAAAAAAAGTCCCATCTTTACTCAACACACTGCCCAGATACTTAAAAGAGTTGACGATCTCCATAGCCTGACTGTTCAGCTTCACCTCACACTCTGTGACTTCACCCCTTTCGAAGACCATAACCTTGCTCTTCCCCGTATTTACCTTCAAATTCCGTTTTTCGCACACTGTTCCAAACTCATTTACCAGACCCTGCAACTCCCATTCATTATCACTCATCAGAACTGTATCATCCGCAAACAGCAGTATAGGTAGCTTCCACTCAATTCCCTCCCTTTTCAGCGATACACCAACATCCACTGCTCTTGATAGTATTTCTTTCATGACTCCATCCATATATACAGTAAACAACCACAGGGACATCACACACCCCTGTTTCAAACCAACATTCAGGTCAAAGAACTCGCTCTGCTCACTCTCCACACGTACTGCTCTTTGCACCCTCATACATGCTCTTCACTGCTTTCAGCAACTTGCCCTCTACTCCGTATATTTTAAGTACTTTCCACAAACCTTCTCTGTCCACTCTGTCATAGGCCTTCTCCAAGTCCATAAAGCTTTATAGTTGTTGTTGTTCCCCAAGCTGCCTGGCCGAACAGCCCCAAGGCCCCGAGCAAGGCCAAGGCCATAACTGAGCGCCCCCACAGAACCCTCCCTGCCGACCACAATAAAGCCTGGGTGACCGAAGCTACTCCATGGCGGGGAGCTGAGGAGGGTGCGGAAATGCCCGGGAAACCAAAGTCCCACCCAGGACCCTGTGCCCCTCAGCAATTATGAAGAGAAAGTTGAGGGGCAAAGGAAAAAAAAAAAGCTTTATAGTAATTAGTATATGCAATTAGAAGCCTATACTTACCTATTAAACGTTATTCATCGATTGTAATCTTGCTAGATGTAGCGAAATAGTGGTTGTGGCAGCCTTCTTAACGCTTCCACTAAAAGCTGCTTTTAAATGTTTTATGAATAACTTTTAAGGATTTTCTTTTAGTTAAAATTACTTTTAGGGAAATTTTTAAATTATTTTATAAATACCGGCCCTGTCACCCAATAGTCCAATAATCTGGAATATGCTAAAGGGTCAATTTGATATCCAAAATTAACCAAGCCAAATTAGTACCGGGTATAAAACTTGTAACTAGTGTACTTTTCTTAACTTCAAGAGTTTGGACTCTCAGGTCTACCAATTTGTGACTAATGTCCAGTAAAGCCCCAGTAACAAGGGCACACCCTAGCCATCAATCAAGGGAGTGCATGGCATTGATGGCATTAAAAACTGCATTATCATCCATCATTCCATAATTATGCATCTTTAAAGCATTTAAACCAATGTTTACACACACACATACCAGTACGGTATATGTATACAGTGTATAATCTGTGTATGCATAATTTTAAAGATCAAGTGGTCCACACGAGGTGCGGTTTCTGTCTTATGTCCTAATGGCGGTGTAACTGGCAGCCTTGTTCAGGGCTGACCCGCTTGTCAGGTTTTTAGTTTTTGAGATCAGATCAAACTATTTCATCCCATATCTTTTTATGTATATATACTGTATACCAGTACCGGTATATATTTGTATAGTACAGTACTCTATATTATTTTCTATATACCGGTAAGCCATTTTGAGATATTATTCAGCATAGAACTGCATTCCCCTGTTAGCTGGATTACAGGATGTGTATTGTACTGGTATCGGTTTATGCAATATATTTGAAAGAAATTTTCACTTTTAACCCTCAAAGAGCGGCTGACGACTTAAGTAACATTAGAGAACCTAGGCCCAAAGAGCGGCTGACAACTTAAGTAGCAAGGGATGTTGCGCACATTATCGGCATTATGATAGAGTCCATGGGGTGGCAGGACCACAGGCGGGCTCTAACCGTTCAGCGTGGACCTAGTCCCGCCACTGATATCACCACAACATGTGTACATATCCCTCGTCTCGCTATATAGGGTGCTGTATTACTGTCTGTCAGATGTTGAATAGGGTGGGTAAGTGTAGGAACATGTTTGTATATTTCACTCGATATGAAGAAATGAGGCTTAGATATTGCTTTTACCAATTATTGATCAAAACATACTTGGTGCCGAGACATCACTTATTAGCGCGATGGTACAGTACATGTATACGTACCGTAATATTGAATTATTTTTCTTTTCTCATTTCAATAAAATATATTATTAACAATCATAGCCAAATCCTTATATAGCTTTTATGTTCAAGTTTATGAGAAAAACCATGGTAAGTTATATTTTCACATTTTTCAGAATGTATGGATATCAAGGCCAGATACGCCAATGGTTGTTAGGATGCATCCTTCACTTTTGACCTGACTTGTACTAATGTATCAGCTTCAGGATCCAGCATATGAAGGACTTGGAATGCACACAAGAAGAAAATGGTTAGTTTAATTATTAAAAGTTTATTAGATTGAAATTTCATATCGTTTTAAAAGCTAGTTTGTCTTTTATTTGAATATGCCTTGGTTATTTGATGGTTGCTCTCAATGTTGTTTGATCCCCTACATCATTCCAAACCATGATATCTCCCCTCAGGACTTCAGTCTTAGTCTCCTCGGCCTTACTTCCATTCTGTAAGCGTTCTTCACTTAATTACCGGTCTCCTCATTCATTTTCTTCTCATGGCCAAAACATCACTGATACACTTTATACCAAGTCACTGTTTTAACTCTGCTCATGATGTGCTCTCATTGTCATAATACTCATCTATGCAACCATACTCCTATCAGTGAGCCACAAGTTCATAGGAATTTCTATCTTTACCTGACCAAAACTAAATGCTGTTGTGGGCATAAATTCTAGATAGATGGAAATAAATGGCAAATTAACTCCTTATGGTTGAACAGAATGTATCTGGCCCATTGAGGTAGTTGTGCTGTTAAGATAAACAGAACATAACTGGCTAGCTTTTTGTCCCCATCAATTGCGGACGGCTCCACATGACTCACAAGCAGCCCCTCTCATTTTATCCTCTCCTCCACTCCCGTAGTGACTGTAATGCTCATACAGTATGTACCCTTTATGTAGCACACTACCCCAACTCCTGGTCTCTCTCATACTTGACATTGTAAAGTACAGTATGACAGTACCGGTACCATATTTTATGTTGTGGGATTGCCCTGTCATCAAAATATGTTACAGTGATTCTAAATTGTCTTATCAATTTACACCAGGTGCAATTCCAAAATGGTCCATAACTCTATATTGTGGGAGTGGGCATGTTAAACTATAACAAGAAAATGTTGGGAACGACTGGTCACCACCTGACAGAACATTCATAAAATGTACCGGTACCTTACTTATACAGTACCGGTACAACTCCAATATTTAACACTGAAACTCTTCCAGTTCCTCATTATTCTTTATGAAATGTCATATCAAATATAAATTGTACTGTATAGTCTTTTTCAGTATTAAGAGCTGAATATATTAAGTAATTGACATACTGGTACTTGATAATTGCAAAAAGGAAATCAGAGGTTAGCTGTTGGTATGAACCTTGCTCCAGGGCTTTTTCAGTGTACTAAGTACTTTACATCCTGTTATGCTCATTTCAGGACATTCAAGTTTATGTGTATTTTCCTTATTAACTGCCCATGTCTTCAAACCTCTCACACATGCAGGATACAACTTTTGTCAACATGTCGGAAGATACCGGTACCCTTTGTTTTCATTAGTGGTAACTACTTCCATAATTTATTCCACCCAAAAGAATTAGCCTCTGTATCACCCCCAGCACTGAGTATGTTCCTCAGGTACAGTATACTGTATATCAACACATTCTAGAGATATCTCTCAAAGTTGATTCAGCTCAGCCTTGTGATTTCCGCAATATAAACATAATAAATCAGCGACATTACTATGCCTACCTCTCACACTACATACATACACATACATAACATTTTAAGACTGAGTGCTCCACACATACATGCAGTTTCAGTCTCTTGTCCTAATGGCGGCGTTCCAGGCAACCCTTTTAAGGGCTGCTTCACTTGTCAAGTTTTTGGATTCGAGATCGGCACGTATAGTCCGATCCCAGGTCTTCCTCGGTCCACCCCTTGGTGCCGCTCCCTCGACAATCACAGACCTGCATCTTTTCACCCAATTTTGTTCATCCATTCTCTCCACATGTCCATACCATCCCAGTCTACTTGTACGTATCTCCTCGCTAATACTCTTTATACCTAAACGTCTCCTCAGCTCATCATTTGTTATTCTATCCTTCAGCCTGGCCCCACACATCCATCTCACCATATCTCATTACGTTCCATTCTGTTGACATCCTCTACTTTAACGGCCCATGTTTCTGAGGCATACGTCATTGCACTTCTAACACATGAGGCATACACCTTTCCCTGCAGGGGGAGAGGCATTCTTTTCATGGTCAGAATTGGCAGCAGTTCTCTGAACTTCCCCCAGCCACATCTAATTCTAGTGACAGTGGCAGCCTCGGCCTCACCACCGGCAGAGATGGTATCTCCTCGGTAACAACACTTGTCCACCAGCTCCAATGACTCATTTCCAAAATTCACAGCCACAGGATCATTACTTAACACAAGCTCGCCTTTGCACACTACACACTCAAATTTATCAATTTCTGACTTATCCTTCGGCAGGGGTCCTTTTATTCTACTACAGCGCATACTCCCACGGTGCACCCAACATCGACAGATGCTACATCGAATTGAGTTGGCACCCACACCCTTTCCACACACTGCACATGGGTATGCACCGCTATTTTCCACATTGCCTCGTCTCGATCTACAATGCATAACCTTGGTTTTGTTAATATTGACTCTTGAACCCTTGCTCGCCATACCCTCTCTCCATCTTCTGAATTTGGCCTCAGCATCTTGCACATTGTCAGCTATTAGGACAAAATTGTCTGCATAAAACAGCTCCAACGGGAGTCCGGATCTAAAAACTCTAGACAGTGCCTTCAGGACCATAATAAAGAGGAGGGGCTTAACACTGAACCCTGATGAACTACAACACGGACTGTGAACTCCTCACTCAGTACACCTTTCACCCTCTCCGCAGTTCGCAAATCCTCATACATTTTCATTATCACACGCACCAGCCACTCTTCCACACCAAGTTTCCTCATAGCCCACTGCACAACATCTCTAGGCACCCTGTCAAAGGCCTTCTCCAGGTCTACAAACACAAAGTAAAGATCCCTGCCTTTTAGTAAGTATCTTTCCTGTATCTGCCTGACTATGAAGATAGCATCGGTTGTACCACGTCCTGGCATAAAACCAAACTGCATATCAATGGAGATGCTTTGCCTGATCAAACCCTCAAAGACTCTCTCACAGACCTTCATGATTTGGTCAAGCATTTTCAGGCCCCTATAATTACCTCTATCTAGCGCATCCCCTTTTCCTTTGTATATATTTACTATTACACTTTTGTGCCATTCCTCTGGGATTTTCTCATCTTTAATAATGGTGTTTATCAACTCAGTGACTAAACTGACACCAGTCTCCCCTGAGGCTTTTATCATCTCAGCGACAATGTCAGCACCCTGGAGATTTACCGTCCTTCATTTTCTTGATTGCGTCGCTCACTACAGCTGGTGCTATCAAAGGAGGGGGTCTAGATATTGGTTCTTTGATACTATGCTGTTCCTTATCCAATTCAAACTTTACATTTAGCAATCGTTCAGTGTGCCTTCCATGCTTCTCTGATTTCATTTTCTGCATACATAATCTTCCCATTACCGTTGCTAACACACTGTTCACCTATAATATCCCTACTGTCATTTTTAACTCGCCTAGCTAGGTTGAAGATCCCATTGGGATTGTCAGTGTTACACACTTGTTCGAGGACCAGGTCCTAAATACCTTTTTTAGCATTGTAAATAACTCTTTTTGGCAGTTTGTTTAGCTGCCTGGTATTCCTCCTTGCTGCCTCCCTTCTTCCATGCTTTGAAGCATCTCCTTTTCTCTTTCACAGCATGCTCTACCTCATCGTTCCACCACCAGATCTTATTCCTGGGGTGACCCTTTGTTTTCCCACAGACTTTGTCAGTGGCAGCGAGAAGGCTATGCTTAAGGAAATGCCATTGACTATTTACATCACTAGGCCTAGCTTCCTTATTTCTATTAATTTTCTCCAGTTATATCTAATGTATCCAAGCTCCACACAAGCTCAAAATGACTACTTACACTATTTTTACATACAGTGCATGGCCAGACACTACGCTTCCTTTTCAAATGTTAGAGAAATTATCCCACAATCTTGCAAACAAGATAAATCTAAGTTTTCCCCACAGGTCTCTGGATTTGAGGAATCCTAGCTGACATCTGTGGTCAGTTGGTGGTATACATCATCCTCTCACTTCAATGCAGATCTGTCCTGTAAGCCACTGCTGTTCTGCCTAAAGTGACAAGCATATCTAATTTTTAGTATTTGCATCAAGCCTATACTGTTTACAATACAGTACATATACAGTAGGCTATTTGCTTGAATTACCGGTATATATTTTTTTCATTGCCATTTATTCACAGATGTACTTTATTGTGTTGGGTATCTCTGAGTAAGGAGAAGGTTCTGTCTATTACTGTACATCAGTCAATATTGATAATAAATAATGTATATGCGGAACTATGATTTTCATTATTACAACCTTTATATCTTTGAACATACCTAAAAATAGTGCTGTATTTCAACTGGATAGTAATATTATTCCATTTAGCTATGTTATATATTGATAACATTATCAATTTAATCCAACAAAATAAATGATGACTAGAGAAAGTGTGATGACAAGCATATTATTAGTCTATAAATTATATTACTGTACTGTATAATAATTACAGTACTGTGCTTTAGTTTTATTGGTTACTCAACTATATATTTAAAAATTCCAAGTTATTCATTTATTATTATAAGCCTACAATTTAAGCATTTATTCAATGCAGTGTAAACAGGTGTAACATATTCTAAAATGTGATGTATAAAGAGGTTAAATACAAGGACTATATAATCAGGATCATACTTTATATCACGTTTGAGTATACCAGTAAGGTACCTTGGTCCTACAGACTTTCTCTGGAGGATGGAAAGCCTATGTAAATTTGTGAGAACTTGTACCAATTTCAAACTTGCCTCAATCATTGGGACATTACAGTACTGTACTGTATATACATACTTACAAGGTAAAAATCCAAACAAAAGTAATAAAGAAAGGAAAAGAATAATAATTTACCGGTATATTAGTGTCAGGCTCTCTTTTGTATTTTGGACAGTTTGAGGCAAGTGTCTGAAAACTTGGTATCCGTGTGGAATTCTCTTCTTACCCCTGCCTTCGTCGGAGGGAGTGAATGTATTCAGAGCGACATGCTATTAGACATTTTGCTGTAAGATTTCCTCACATTTAGTTTATTAGTGAAGGCTTTTACAATATATACAGTATATATACAGTATATACTGTATTATTATTATTTTTGTCTAACATTTTCAATGTCAACATTGTATCTTTATTTATAATAATAATAATAATAATAGTTCTTAAAGCTAGCGCATGCTAAGCTAGCTAAGGATAGCTCAATAAGGCCGATTAGGCGTATTTCCATTGGGGTCCTGTACTACTACCCCATCCCTTTGCTCATGAGGGATGGTAACGACTCAGTGCTTGTGAAAAATCTTTAATGCGCCGAGCGTGGGCGCGAACCCGGGCCTTCTGGGTGGAAGTCCGAGACGCTAGTCACTACACCAAGCGAGCCGCTATGACAGTGGTACAATGTATTTTAGGTATAGAAAGAGGTAGGGCAGGGGTAAAGGACACAATTATTTTACCCCTTAACCCGGGAGCTGCGGGAAGACTCTTAAGAGTTCCCCCGGCGGACTGCGGGAAGACTCTCCTGAGTAAGTAAAATTAAAAATCAACTTTTGACATCGAAAAAAATATATTTTTTTTATTTTTATTTTTTTATTTTTTTATTTTTGTTTGGCCCCTGGGCCATGCAAAATCTCAGTCCTCTACCTCCCCTCCTTCCCCACTTTCCTCCTATCCCTCAGTTATCACCTATTTTCCCTATTATTCCCTTATTCTGAGGTATACTTTTCGTGCTAACATTAGCGAGTTGCAAGCAGGGTGTTGTCATCACTGATGGCAATCGAGTGCAAGAGAGAGAGAGAGAGTATCGATCGACTGTGTCGCAGTGGCCTTGGGGAAAATTGGCGGGAAGGTAGCTTGCCTCACCCATACATTATACAACTCGCGGGCTATATCTCCGATTTTGACCATCCAAACGCTGTTTTCACTCGTTTTATTGTTGTTTCAGGTTAATACCTTTATAATCAACCCATAATAGGTGCATATGGATAATTATTAATGCTATTAATGGTACAATGAATATTTTAGTGACGGAAACACCTCAAATACGTCAGCACAGGGGGAGGTTTTCAATTACCCCCGTGCGCACTTCAGAGGTTAAAGGGTAATTTTGGAAGTAAATCCCACCCATAGAGGGTAAATTTAAGTAATTCTTTACCCTTCTATAAGGGTAATTGTGAAGGGTAATCTTGATCTAAGTTTACCTTTAAAGGGTAGCGTGTCCCGGACACTAGGATTACCCTTATTTTACCCCTTTTCTACCCATAATTTCTGAGAGTGGATATAGACCTAACACGAATGGTAGCCCCAAAAACTCTCTAGCTATGCGAGGACGAGACAGAGGAAAAAGACAAGGAGGGAAAGGGCAGACGAAGATGAAGAGACTGAGGGAGATGGAAGAGCACATAGAACACCTCGAGCACCTCCTGGCCTTCCAAGAGTGGCAAATACATCCCGAAGACTATTAGGTACACATAGTACTCCAAACAATCTCTCCAATCTTGTTTGCAAATATCCAAGGCCTAAAAAATAGAACCACGAACAAAGTACCATTTATTAGGGGCCTGCTAGAAGAAGGAAACGCTATATTTACGGCTCTCACAGAAACTCACATTAAAGATCTGGAAGATAGTGAGGTATGGATTCCTGGTTACAACCTACATAGGGCGGACAGAACGCATAGATCACATGGAGGTGTAGCCTTGTACATCCATGACTCACTGATATGTACTGAATTCCTAAATAACAGTAATGAAGTGGTGGAAATACTTGGAGTTAAAATAGAATCCCTAAATTTAGCAGTTATTGTTACATACAGGCCTCCAGACTCATCCCGAGAAGAATTCAAAACCCAGCTCAACAAAATAAAATCAGAAGTGGAAACCCTGGGGAACCCAACACCAAATATTATATGGCTAGGAGACTTTAACCTACCAAACATTAAATGGAGACAACTAGAAAACCAGTTAGTGGCAAACAACATCGGAGAAGCAAATACGAGAGAGCTTTTTGAACTTTGCGATTTTTTTAGTCTTACCCAACATATTGCTGAACCCACACGGGAAAACAATATCTTAGACCTGGTCTTCACTAACAACGACTCTCTAGTACACAGCATTAACATATCGGACACAACATACTCAGATCATAAATTAATTGAGATCAAAACAACCTTAGAAAGTGTACAGACAACCTCAGAATCGAGAACAAAAACCGGCCCCTTCAGTAAATTTAACTTCAATAACAAAAACATTAGGTGGGAAGAGGTAAATCAAGAAATGGAGGAAATAGACTGGGAAGATTTAATGAATAACATGACACCAGCAGAATGTCTAGTCTTAATAACAGAAACCATGACCCAAATCTGTAGCCACCATATACCTGCAAGACAAACAAAACTAAGAAGCAAACAAGATCGGGAAAGGAGGAGGCTGTACAGAAGAAGAAAATTACTCGCACAAAGACGCACACCTCAAAATCTACAGGATAGGCAAAAGGCCGAAATAGATAGAGAAATTGTGGAAATTGAACAAAGGCTAAGAATATCATATGAACTACAACATATGGAAGAGGAGAGGAAAGCTATTGCAGGTATAAAGGAAAATTCCAAATACTTCTCTTCATACGCCAAACAAAAGGCTAAAACAACATCAAACATCGGCCCACTGAGCAAAGGGGATGGCTCTTTCACAGGGGACAAAAAGGAAATGAGCGAACTCTTAAGCAGGCAGTATGAAATGGCATTCAGTGAGCCTGATGAAACAAAAGTCATCAGAGACCAAAATATATTTTTCATGGAAACCTTCCCCACGGAAACCCCTCAGATGCTGGATATTGATTTCGGTCCAAAAGACATAGAAGAGGCCATTTCCAACATGCCATCCCACTCGGCACCAGGCCAGGACTCATGGAATTCGATCCTAATGAAGAAATGTAAGGAAAACTTCTCAAAACCCCTGGCTATAATGTGGAGAAGGAGTCTAGACACTGGTGACATACCAGATAGCTTGAAAAACGCAATAATTGGCCCACTGCATAAAGGAGGGAGTAAAGCACTACCAAAAAACTACCGCCCGGTAGCTCTAACCTCTCGCATCATTAAAGTTTTCGAACGAGTTCCTGCGAAGAAAAATTTCAACATTCATGGAGACAAATGAACTACACAACACCGGTCAACATGGGTTCAGAGTGGGAAGATCATGTCTCTCACAACTTTTGGAACACTATGACAAATTCTTAAAGCGCTAGAAGAAAAGAAAAACGTGGATGTCATTTACACCGATTTTGCTAAGGCATTTGATAAATGTGACCATGGTATAATAGCCCACAAACTGAAAGCAAAAGGTATAACTGGGAAAATCGGACGGTGGATATACAATTTCCTCGTAAACCGAAAACAATCAGTAGCGGTAAACTAAGTCACATCTGAGCCTTCGGATGTCAAAAGCTCAGTGCCCCAAGGAACAGTGCTAGCGCCCCTTCTGTTCCTCATTCTAATTTGCGATATAGATACCAACACCAGACACAGTACGGTGTCGTCTTTTGCTGATGACACAAAATTAAGCAAGATAGTAAACACACAAGAAGACACGGGCCGACTGCAGGAAGACATGAATGTAGTGTTCCAATGGACCAGGGAAAACAATATGCAATTCAATGAGGAAAAATTCCAATTAATACGGTACGGAGATAATAATGGTGTTAAAGAAATTACAAATTACTTAACAGAATCTAACCACATAATAGAACGGAAAGACAGTGTGAAAGACCTTGGGGTATTAATGTCTGAAAATATGGGTTTCAAAGTATATAACCAGGTCAAAGTGGCGGCTGCGAAACGTCTAACGGGTTAGATTCTGCGTACTTTTAAAACACGCGGTGAAGTACCTATGATAACGCTCTTCAAATCTCTAGTGCTACCGCGGCTTGAATATTGTAGCCTATTAACATCCCCCATACAAAGCAGGTGAAATAAATGACGTGGAGAGTGTACAAAGAAATTTCACTTCGCATATAAGTTCGATAAAACAGCTACACTATTGGGAGCGTTTAAGAGCACTGAATCTGTACTCACTGGAACGTAGAAAAGAACGTTACCTAATAATATACACGTGGAAAATCGCAGAGGGTTTAGTACCAAACCTACATACTCCGATAGTCATGAAATTCAGTGATAGGAGAGGCTGGGAATACGAAATCACCCGGATGAATAACAGGTGTGCTATGGGCTCTCTGCGAGAGGGCTGGTTATCACACAGAGGCCCACGTCTCTTCAACAAACTCCCACGGCGAGTAAGAGACATGAGGGACGTCTCGTTAGACAGCTTCAAGAGAGCCCTGGATGTCGAACTGCAAAAGGTGCCAGACGAGCCCATCCTCGCAAGGGAGCGAGCTGTCGCTTCAAACAGTCTACTGCACCAAATCACCACCCAAAACGAGGGGCGTCGCGCTCCTTGGTGCCGCTAGAAGAGTGGCGAACACATCAAAAGGTATCAAGGTATCACCGTACATTCCACTGGTAAATACACTCCCATAAACACCCCACATACTCACACACAAAACACCTCCTTCACATAGTACAGTCGACCAAATAAGTCGTGTCGCCGCTGTCATTACGTTTTGCTTGTTGTGAGCTGTATTAATGTCGGTCAGATGTTGAATAGGGTGTGTAAAGAGAGGATCGTGTTTGTATATCTCACTCGAAACGATGAAATAAAGGTCAGATATTGCTGATACCAACAACTGATCAAAATATACTTGGTGCTGCGACATCACTTAGGCCTACACGACACAACATCGTTAACATATAAACAAACCCAACTATATCCCAGTGCCTTTCCTTCTAATTAACCTTGCCACCTACCGTACCGTCAACTGGCAAATACACCCGAATAAGTAACTCCCCCCACCTACACACACATGTACGATTCTCTCTATCTCACTTTCACTTACTCTCTCGCTCTCTCTCTCTCTGTACAGCAAACGCGTACATAAATATATCTTATTAATTCGCCAAATCACCTTACACTTCCCTAAGGCCGCCCCCCCCCCCCCCCCCCGCCCCCCCACACACACACACACATTTATATCACCAAACTACCTTACACTCCCCTAAGCCAAACACGCTGACATATACTGGATATACATACACGCGCGCACATATACTTGCATACATTAGCCTCTCCCCCCCCCCTCCCTTACACACACACACACACACACACACACACACGGTACGGAAGTGAGCCATAGCAAGCGGCTCTCAACACATAAAAAACCCTAGGATGAAAGACATGTGTAGGGAGCGAGTTATTTGAGTGGAGGCAGTGCTTTGAGAAATAGTCTACGTAAAGAGGTAAATTGAATAGAAATTGAGGGAGGAGTGTTGCTTTGGAGGTTTTTGTTTTTCTTTAGTTTTGTTGTTATTATTGTTACCTCGGTCAACGAAGTTGGACGGAGGTTATGTTTTTGCCTCCGTTGGTTTGTGCGTTTGTTTAGTTTATCTGTGCGTGTTTAAACAGGATATATAAACATTTTATTAAGCGATTTTCACGAAAGTCGGTGAGCAGATACGGTATGCACCAAGGAAATTTTTATTCAATTTAGGAGGTGATTGGTAGAGCACATATCTCCACCAGCGTAGACGGCTCGCAACGTTATAAACCAATGTTTACACAATTTGGTGGGCTAATACGATATACCATGGTATACAGTTTGGGTCAAATATCATTGCTTCAGAATTCTTATGGAAAGTAATTGAAAGGGGGCTGCCAAAGCCAATGTAGAGCAAACCTATGATGGCCCAATATCTAATTTTGATTATTGATTTGTGTGCCAATTTTGATACTTTTATCACGAAATGCACAATTCCCACATATTCTGCCACTAAGCCGCTACGATAGAATATGTAAGTGAATGGGTGATTGAGTGAGGGGATTGGTAGTATGAATGACCCGAGTTGAAAGTAAACTATAAAATACCTAAAAACAAACTTTATGGGCAAGGAAGCTTATGTCGAGCAATAAATGTGCATATATAGTGTAGAGAGGGGAAGTTTAAGTAGGGGTGAAGGGCAGTTGTAAGGCTTGGTTAGTGGGGGGAGAGAGAGAGAGAGAGAGAGAGCGTTATTTTCTGTGTGAGAATGAATTTGTGAGTATATTATATACTACTGCATATATATATATATGTATATATGTATATATAAAGCATCAAATTTGCGCATAGTGTGTTTAGGTGAACTATGGGATAGAGGGCGGTTGTAAGGCTTGATTGGTGGATGAATGGTGTGGAGGGTAGGCGGTCACTGGTGTATAATGTGTGTCTGTCTGTGTGTGTGTGTGTTTAGTAATATGGATCACGCTTGGTGGTCTACAGTATACATTATGAGGATGTCAATCTTGGGTAGGCTGGACCATGATAAATTGACTACAATTTACCATGGTCAACGCCGGGCAGCCCTACATGTTCTCTATACCTTCCTGTGTACGGCTATGTATACAGTATACATAACCTGTTCTACCCGACACACCCAGAGAGAGTGAGAGAGAGAGAGAGAGAGCACATACCTGTGCCTCAGTTAGCTCACCGGGGTACAGGTATTATGCATATGAACGTCTTTATTCATTGTATGCCTTAGCCTGCGTGTACGATTATGTGTACATATACTGTATGTATGCTACTACACGGGGTACACACAAGGCTAAGGGGTGGGGGGTGAGCGGGGTGAGAGAGTAAAGCGCGCTCTCTCTCTCTCTCTCTCTCTCTCTCTCTCTCTCTCTCTCTCTCTCAGGCATTGTGTGGCAGCATTTTTATGAACTTTGTATTATAATTCAGCCACGTAATAAAATCCACCTTCATCATATTTTGCTAGAATTATAATTGCTAGAGGGAAATGTAAACCGAAAGAGTTGGAAGGATGGAGTGAGGAAGTATATGGATGAAGGCGGTGCTGGTTGGGAGGAGGGGCGTCGACTGACTGGGGACAGAGGTGCAGACTGCAGAGGGACGGTTCGTTCGTGGCCACCCCTTCGGGGATCACGGCGTCAGATATGTAGATAGACCACAGATCGTTCCTAAGCTGAATAAAATCATCTAATAGTTGCTAGAATAGGATGAATGGGACGTCACGGGTACTGAATGGTTTAAGGGGGTAGTACTCGCTTTTTCTGGACCTCCTTCTCCCTCGTGTTTAGCATATTAGTTTTGAGATTTTAAGACGTTCCTCCAATAGTTTGTCGATTTTAAGACCTTTCGCCCCATTGTTTGTCAATATTAAAACCTTTCGTGCCATTTATATGTATTATTTCCTGGCGAGCGATAGCGAGCCTGTAATAAATGAGAGAAACCGGCCTTCGGCCGGGATATTTTTCTACCGAAAAATGTACAAATTTATCTTGAAGGGGGATCTAGGGGGTGTATTTCTAAGCTTGATGGAGGTCTAGCAAGGAAACTAAAAAATAAATTAATAAATGAATTAATTGCCCCAAAAACCGGCCACTATCCCGTTAAACCAAGTTGTTTGACCCCCTGATATGATGACACCAGTGGCACCAATATGGCGGAAGATGGCCGATTTCTGTTACCAAGAGGGGGCCCAGGAAGGGACACACGCTTGCCACAGTGGGTTCTGGGTAAAGTTTGTTTACCTTTCGCCAAATTACATATATCGGAGGCGCCTTTGACAGAGTTTCTCCCCCTTTCACTAGCTCTGGCCTCTCTCTCTCTCTCTCTCTCTCTCTCTCTCTCTCTCTCTCTCTCTCTCTCTCTCCAACAGATTAACTGTAACTTATGACGTTTAAAAACCGTATTCATTATTAATTATTATACTGTATGATAGTAGAGACAGATTGAGGAATGAAGAGATACGTAGGAGAGTGGGGCAGCAGGAACATTTGTCAGCCAGAGTGGACAGAAGGGTGCTGAGCTGGTATGGTCATGTTGAACGAATGGGAGATGAAAGGCTTACAAAGAGAATATGTGAGTCAGGTACAAGGGGAGATAGAAGGGCAGGAAGACCCCCATTGAGATGGAGAGACTGTGTAAGAAAGGCTTTGGATGATAGAGGAATGACTATAGATCAGGCAGGGAAGTGGTGGTGGACAGGAGTGAATGGAGAATGCTTGTGAATAGTTGAGTGAACACATGGTCATTTGGAGTAAGGGGTCGGGCGCAAGTTGGACTAGATAATAGTCCATCAGGCGCCTGGCCCGGGGAGACGATTAATATGAAGGGTGTGCCTGGAAGTGTGGTGGGAGGGCTTGTGGCTTGGCTCCGCTGCATGTCTGCCTGCCGAGATCGGAACCTCTCCGGGTGGTCAGGGGCCGGGGGAGTGCTGGAGCGACCTTGGTAACCCTGGTCTCTGGGTCTTCTCCTGGGTGACTTGGATGTGTGAGAGTTTGTGTTTTGTATCTGTGTTTATTTTTTGTTTTATGTTGTTTTTGTGTTTTCCCTGTTCTTGTTCTGTCTTGAGTCGGCTACCCCCAAAATGGGGATTGGGCCTGAGCATATAGATAGATTACTGTATGATGTCTCTAAATTACAGTAACAAAATTATACCTATTGATGGTTCGTTAGCCTATACTTGTGCCGTTGAAATTACGGTATTTGGTTGGCAATATGGCTGCCTGTCCTATGAACGTAAAAACAACGGCATACTTTTAACAGTGCACTTATACCAGAGATATATGTAGAAGAGTTTAAAAAGAGACTAACTAGTATTTTGCACATTTGTTAACTTATGTATGCAATAATTTTTAATGTTCTTCAATAGACTATCCCCTGGAATAAACCGCCAGGCCTCTGAGATTGTATCCAGCCACTGTAACTCCTAACATATCCCTCCACCCCTACCTTGATTGCCTTGCATAAAACATCGGCCTCAAAGCTGCCTTGTTTACCTGCTGTGTGTTATTCGGGTTCGGAGTCTTGGTTTGTATGTGACCGGATATTTGACAGAGGATTTTTACCCTTTTTGTTACTTATTGTTTTCCTAACGCATACACACACGCCACACCCTGTGAGTTTAGTTCAAACTTTTGAAAAATCGACTAGATAAATATCTTGCTCGTAACCTCCGATTAAGGGGAGGCAGACCGTTTTTCTGGACCCCCTTCTCCCTAATGTTTAGCCCCACTAGTTTTGATATTATAAGACGTTCGGCCCATTAGTTTGGCGATTTTAACACCTTTCGCCTCATTTCGTTGTCAATTTTAAGACCTTTCGTGCCATTTATCGCTCGCCTGCAATTTTAAGAGGAACTGGCCTTCGGCCGGGAAATTTTTCTACCGAAAAATGTACAAATTTATCTAGGGGGTGTTTTCCTAAGCTTGATGGAGGTCTAGGGAGGAAACTAAAAAAATATATGAATAAATTAATTAATAGACCATTCAAACTGTCTGCCTCCCCTTAACCCTTTCGCTGTGGGTGACGTTCCAGAACGTCCTGGCAAGTTACAGCAATTTGCAGGCTGTAAAAGCCTGTAAAAAACGTAAAAATCGAGTGTCAGTGGGCGGGAGCGTGAGGGGCCCACCTCCGACCCTCAGAGCACCGAGCGGCTCACTGAGGTTGACTGTGTCTCGCGCGAGTCTCTCTCTGTCTCTCTCAACAGTGTAGCCAAGCGAGCGAGTGTTACATAATAGCGGAGTTCACGCGTTTCACTGCCACCAATGCGGGTGAACCAGACCACGTACAGGGTCCGTTCTGGTGTAATTTTGAAGCTATTTTCGCCTAGTTTTCGGCAGAATACATTTCATTTAATACAGATGCTTGATTTATCATTCAGGTGTGCCTGAATATGCCCTAAATAGCCCAAACATAGCCGCAGCCAAAGGGTTAACTGGGTGTACAAATGAATAGCACCGCTCTTTACTGTACGGTCGCGCTAATAAGTCATGTCCCAGCTGTCATTACGTTTGGCATGCTCTGTGCTTTATTAATGTCTGTCAGATGTTGAACAGGGTGGCTAAGTGTAGGAACATGTTTGTATATTTCACTCGATATGAAGAAATGAAGCTTAGATATTGCTGATACCACTTATTGATCAAAACATACATGGTTACTTATTTGCGTGACTGTACTACCGTTATCATTGTTCACATAGGCTAGGTAGTTTAGTAACAAGCAGTCTCGTTAGGTTCAATAGATCTGTTGATGCTTGTATTCCTTTGTAATCTTTTGTACACACACACACACTCACACTTATTCTCACTCTCTTTTTCCTTTATCTTATCAGAACCAATATCTCGCTGAAATGGATTGCAAGGCCTTAAAGATACTATTCCTGTAACTCTCTCTCGCTCAACCTCTAACACACACACACACACACACTCTACCTTTCAACCCTCTCTCTCTCTCTCTCTCTCTCTCTCTCTCTCTCTCTCTCTCTCTCTCTCTCTCTCTCTCTCTCTCTTTCATTTATCAGAAAAAGGCGTTCAGCACATGAGTGACACCCTAAATCAAGCAACCTACATTGCCCACGAAAACAACGCCAGTCAGGACCGTGAAATAACTATGCTAATAGACTCCTCTGAGTATTGATATCGCTACCCCCGGAAAAGCCCTCC
>JBAKBP010021620.1:2500-25000 GCA_037953745.1 Lithodes maja
AATTTGATGGAGGTCTAGGGAGGAAACTAAAAAAATAATGAATACATGCAAAAATCGCCCAAAAAGTGAACTATCCCCCCTTAAGACGTTTAAGCTACTTGGCGTATTATATAATTTGTGCGATATTGTTTAACCCCTTCTGCACCAGCAAAGTATTTTTGTATTATATTCTGGCAACTATTAGGCGATTTTATTCAGCTTACGATGGACGTAGCTACCCATTAAAAGGTTTCAAATGATGTCAATAATTTTATCTCCCACATATCTTTTCTAAGCTTCATAAACTTGTCTAAACATAACTGAAATAATAAAACAGACGTCGCCGGCAGTCAAAGGGTTAATGCTTTATAAAAAGTAACTTTTCATAGAAGGCATTATCGATATAGTTATAGAGCCTTTGTCTATTAAAATGTAAAATTTGCAAACTAAACAAACCAAAACTGGGACAAAGACAATATAAAGGCAAAATAACTAATCAAAATCGCTATGTGGAAACAACGCTTACAAAAATAAAATTTACGAAATTAAAGAACACAATCCACGATTTACTTCTCTTGTATAATTATCGGGTGCTTACAAATATTAGAAAACAGAAAATCGATCTATTGAAGGAGATACTAAGATAGCCACTCGGATAGTTACTTAGACACTCCTATATATACTCAGGGAGATACTCAGAATCGATCTATTGAAGGAGATACTAAGATAGCCACTCGGATAGTTACTTAGATACTCCTATATATACTCAGGGAGATACTCAGAATCGATCTATTGAAGGAGATACTAAGATAGCCACTCGGATAGTTACTTAGATACTCCTATATATACTCAGGGAGATACTCAGAATCGATCTATTGAAGGAGATACTAAGATAGCCACTCGGATAGTTACTTAGATACTCCTATATATACTCAGGGAGATACTCAGAATCGATCTATTGAAGGAGATACTAAGATAGCCACTCGGATAGTTACTTAGATGCTCCTATATATACTCAAGGAGATACTCAGAATCGATCTATTGAAGGAGATACTAAGATAGCCACTCGGATAGTTACTTAGATACTCCTATATATACTCAGGGAGATACTCAGAATCGATCTATTGAAGGAGATACTAAGATAGCCACTCGGATAGTTACTTAGATACTCCTATAATATACTCAGGGAGATACTCAGAATCGATCTATTGAAGGAGATACTAAGATAGCCACTCGGATAGTTACTTAGATACTCCTATATATAATCAGGGAGATACTCAGAATCGATCTATTGAAGGAGATACTAAGATAGCCACTCGGATAGTTACTTAGATACTCCTATATATACTCAGGGAGATACTCAGAATCGATCTATTGAAGGAGATACTAAGATAGCCACTCGGATAGTTACTTAGATACTCCTATATATACTCAGGGAGATACTCAGAATCGATCTATTGAAGGAGATACTAAGATAGCCACTCGGATAGTTACTTAGATACTCCTATATATACTCAGGGAGATACTCAGAATCGATCTATTGAAGGAGATACTAAGATAGCCACTCGGATAGTTACTTAGATGCTCCTATATATACTCAAGGAGATACTCAGAATCGATCTATTGAAGGAGATACTAAGATAGCCACTCGGATAGTTACTTAGATACTCCTATATATACTCAGAATCGATCTATTGAAGGAGATACTAAGATAGCCACTCGGATAGTTACTTAGATACTCCTATATATACTCAGGGAGATACTCAGAATCGATCTATTGAAGGAGATACTAAGATAGCCACTCGGATAGTTACTTAGATACTCCTATATATACTCAGGGAGATACTCAGAATCGATCTATTGAAGGAGATACTAAGATAGCCACTCGGATAGTTACTTAGATACTCCTATATATAATCAGGGAGATACTCAGAATCGATCTATTGAAGGAGATACTAAGATAGCCACTCGGATAGTTACTTAGATACTCCTATATATACTCAGGGAGATACTCAGAATCGATCTATTGAAGGAGATACTAAGATAGCCACTCGGATAGTTACTTAGATACTCCTATATATACTCAGGGAGATACTCAGAATCGATCTATTGAAGGAGATACTAAGATAGCCACTCGGATAGTTACTTAGATACTCCTATATATACTCAGGGAGATACTCAGAATCGATCTATTGAAGGAGATACTAAGATAGCCACTCGGATAGTTACTTAGATACTCCTATATATACTCAGGGAGATACTCAGAATCGATCTATTGAAGGAGATACTAAGATAGAGATAGTACCCATGATTATTTTGAGGTTTTCAGTAAGATGTTAAATTATATTATGTTAAAAATAATACTATAAGTAATAAATCAGCTATTTTAGACTATTTAAAGAAGTATTTTATATAACACATGACTGACGTATTTCATAAGCAGTAACATCGTCTAATTTTGGTCAAAATGTATTAACCCTCTCCAACATATGACGCGATTTTGAGCCTATTAGGGATACTTTAAAGCCTTTGTTACCATCAGGGGTATTTGGAAACCTTTAGTTTAGTTACTTCAACCTCTGCAGTTGTCTGTGAGTTAGCTGTGGGCAGAAAACTAATTTTGGAGAGGTAATTATAAGAGTGAGAGAACTCAATTTCTTACTGCTAATCTGGCAACCTCTGCGTCATATGTGCGTGCATGAAAGGGTTAATAAAAGACGTAGAGGTAGTAAACAAGTTAAAATAAGATATGAGCGCATCTTCCCCTTTGGCATTTCTAGACCACCTTATCCCTCATGTGTAGCCCCAATATTTTGGTGATTTTAAGACCTTCCGCCCCTTTTCTTTCAATATTAAGACTGTTCGTGTCATTTAGGTGTCAATTTTATCCTGGCGAGCGATAGCGAGCCTGCAATTTTGAAGGCCGGGACATTTTCCGACCGAAAAATGTACATACATATCTTGAAAGAGGATCCTGGTGTTGTTATTAGAAGTTTGATGGAGGTTTAAGGAGGAAACTAGAAATATAATAAGTAAATGAACAAAATCGCCCAAAAAGTGACCCCTCCCCCCTTAAAATTACCCATCCCCCCTTAAAGTGACCCAATCCCCCCTTAAAGTGACCCAATCCCCCCCTTAAAGTGACCCATCCCCCCTTAAAGTGACCCGTCCCCCCTTAAAGTGACCCATTCCCCCTTAAAGTGAACCCTCCCCCCTTAAAGTAAGATATGAGGTATAAGAGCCCTAAAGTTGGTGGTAATGGCTGTGAAGATTTAGACAGATGGGCGGCTTATTACGGTGACTTGAGAAGGACGATTTATGTCACTCTCTCTAATATATTTACACCCACCCACTGATACCGACACTATATACTGCACTCGAAGGGCATATGGGCACTTAAGGGGAGATGGGCCGGTTTTCTGGACCCCCTTCTCCCTCATGTTTAGAGCCCCACTAGTTTTGAGATTGTAAGACGTTCGCCCCATTAGTTTAGCGATTTTAAGACCTTTTACTCTATTTCATTGTCAATTTTAAGACTTTTCGTGCCATTTAGGCGTTGATTTTTTGCTGGCGAGCGATAGCGAGCCTGTAATTATAAGAGGAAACCAGCCTTCGGCCGGGACATTTTTCTACCGAAAAATTTACAAATTTATCTTGAAAGGGGGTCAAAGGGGGTGTAATCTTAAGCTTGATGGAGGTTTAAGAGGGAAACTAGAAAAATAATAAATAAATACAAAAATCGACCAAAAAGACAGATGAGAGGCTATTATTATGACATTAGGTGACTTGAGAAGGACTATTTATGTCATTCGCTCTATATCTACACAACTGGTACCGACACTACTGCACTTAACCCTTTGAGTACCGGAGACGAGTGGTAAATTATAGTCTAGCTATGTTTAGACGATATTATGTAGCTTAGGAAGGATCTGTGGTAGTTGAAAGGGTTGGTTGAGATAGTTTGAAGCCACATTATTGCCTGAGGTCCTTTCTAAGCTGTATAAAATTGTCTAATAGTTGCCAGAATATGATGAAAAAGGACGTCTCTGGTACTGTACGGGTTAACCCCTTCTGTACCGGCAACATCTTTAAAAACAAATTCGGGGGCTACTATTAAATGATTATATTCATATACAAAAGGGTCTCCAGTAATTAACAGGCCTCGAACCATCTCACGTCACCCATTTTACTACCATAGCTCCTTCTTAAGCTGCACAAAATCGTCTAAAAATAGCTAGAATGAAATAAAAAGGACGTCGCCGGTACTGAAGGGGTTAAACCTTTCAGTCCCAGTGCCGTCCTTGTAACTGCATTCTGGCTACAGTTAGACGGTTTTATCAGTTTAAAATGGGCCTCCACGAATCAACAGGCTTCTAATAATCTCACTTAACTCTTCTTACTACCACATATCTGTTTTAAACTACACAGCATCGTCTTAATATAGCTAGAATTAAATTAAAAAGACGTTGCTGGTACAGTCGCGCTAATAAGTGATGTCTCGGCACCAAGTATGTTTTGATCAATAATTAGTATCAGCAATAGCTAAGCTTCATTTCGTCATATCGAGTGAAATATACAAACTTGTTCCTACACTTACCTACCCTATTCAACATCTGACAGACATTAATATAACACAGAGCAAGGCAAACGTAATGACAGCTGGGTCATAACTTATTAGCGCGACCGTACATAGGGGGTTAAACAGGTGAGTACCGGTGCCGTCCTTTTAACCCCTTCAGCACCATGACGCCTCTTTAACCCCTTCAGCACCATGACGCCTCTTTAACCCCTTCAGCACCATGACGCCTCTTTAACCCCTTCAGCACCATGACGCCTCTTTAACCCCTTCAGCACCATGACGCCTCTTTAACCCCTTCAGCACCATGACGCCTCTTTAACCCCTTCAGCACCATGACGCCTCTTTAACCCCTTCAGCACCATGACGCCTCTTTAACCCCTTCAGCACCATGACGCCTCTTTAACCCCTTCAGCACCATGACGCCTCTTTAATCCCTTCAGCACCATGACGCCTCTTTAACCCCTTCAGCAGCATGACGCCTCTTTAACCCCTTCAGCACCATGACGCCTCTTTAACCCCTTCAGCACCATGATGCCTCTTTAACCCCTTCAGCACCATGACGCCTCTTTAACCCCTTCAGCACCATGACGCCTCTTTAACCCCTTCAGCACCATGACGCCTCTTTAACCCCTTCAGCACCATGACGCCTCTTTAACCCCTTCAGCACCATGACGCCTCTTTAACCCCTTCAGCACCATGACGCCTCTTTAACCCCTTCAGCACCATGACGCCTCTTTAACCCCTTCAGCACCATGACGCCTCTTTAACCCCTTCAGCACCATGACGCCTCTTTAACCCCTTCAGCACCATGACGCCTCTTTAACCCCTTCAGCACCATGACGCCTCTTTAACTTTGATACTGGCTATAATTAGACGATTTTATGCGGCTTGAGAAGGACCTATGTTATTCAAAGGGTTTATAGAGGTCCTGGAGGTAAAATATAATCTGAAGAAAATCGTCTAATGGTAACCAGAATACGATGCTATTTACGTCTTGGTGTTGTAGGGGTTATAACTATAACTATAATTTATGTTTCTGTTCAAATGACGATACATTTATTTCCTTAGCAGCTAATTCCTCGAGACTTAATGGAAAACATGAAAGTTATATGTCTCTGCATCATAATAAGACCAAGTGTATATACCATATATCACTACACAATCATGAAAATAGATGAACAATTTTGATGGGAACTTTGCAATTTACCGTCAGTTGAAAAGAAACAAACTATGTATGCTGCTACTATTAGACGATTTTACTCAAGTTCAAAAGAGGCCTCCAGCAAGTAACAGGCCTCGAACTGTGTCACCTAACCCTTTTTATTACTACAGATCCTTTTTAAACTGCGCAAAATCGTCTAAATATAGCTAGAAGAACATTCAGAAAAACGTCGACGGTATAGAAAGGGTTAAGAGACAGACTCACAGAAAACATAAACATTAGTCATATAAACAGACAAAGTAGACACACAAGGGTACAAACAAGAAACAAACAAACTTGCTTCATTACCAAACTATTATCTCTGTCACTTCCCCCCCCCCCTCTCTCTCTATATATACATATATATATATATATATATATATATATATATATATATATATATATATATATATATATATATATACAGTATATAATTACATTACTACCATCATATCATTCTTTCAGCACTCAAACCAAGACCGGTGTAAGATGAGTAACATGAAGTCTTTCAAGATTCTATTACGCACTTTGTTTATATTCTTTACCGGTGACGTATTTTCGTTTTATTTCAGCTACATTTAGACGATTTTATGAAGCTTAGGAAGGATCTGCGGTAGCTAAATGAAATACATGAGATGGTATGTAGCCTTTTAATTGGTATTTGTCCTTCCTAAGCAGAATAAAATCTTCTAATAGTTGGCAGAATATAATGAAGCGGACGTCACCGGTACTGGACAGGTGAATAGAAGCCTTTATTCAGCTTTAGCAGGAGTACAAGGAAGTCCGAGTGTTAAATGAGCTACTCTCGATCTTTTCATTCCCCGCAGATCCTTCCTAAACTGTATAAAATCGTCTAATGGTAGCCAAAGCACACCGTCAAAACTGCGGGATAATCTCGAGGGGGTTATAAAGACACATTTGTATCGAAGCCGGCCATTCGCTAAGAGTTTTCCAGTGACGATAAGAGCCCTGAGTTACGTGATCGTCTTCGATATTGCCTTTTTAAGAGTATGACTTGATAAAATGAAGGAAAACGTACCATCCTGAAGGAGATAATAATGTTAAGTGTGTGTGTGTGTGTGTGTGTTGGGGGGTGGGGGGGGGGGGGATTGTAGTCGCGTTTTCTGGACCTCTTTCTCCTTCATGTTTAGCACATTAGTTTTGAGATTTTAAGACGTTCGTTCCGTTAGTTTGTCGATTTTGAGACCTTTCCCCCCTTTTCTTTGTCAATACTAAGACCTTTCGTGTCATTTAGGTGCAGAATTTTTTCCTGGCGGGCGATAGCGAACCTGTATTTCTAAAGGAATCAGCCTTCGGAATTCTCAAGATCACCCTTCAAGATTAATTTGTAAAAAAAATCGGTAGAAAAATGTCCCCGCCGAAGGCTGCTTCCTCGAAAATAACAAGCTCACTTTCGCTCACCAGGAAAAAAAATCGATACCTAAATGGCACGAAAGATCTTAATATTTTTAAAGAAATGGGGCGAAAAGTCTAACAGATCGACAAACTACTGGGGCAAACATGTATACAAAAAACAAAGTAATGAGGGAGAAGGGAATCCAGAAAAAAAAAAATGGGTCAAATACTTAACGTTTGTAGTGCCATCAGTAACCATGACAACGTAATAATCCCTAGCTCCTCCTACCCCATTCCTCCTCCTCCTCCTCCTACTCACCCTTCGCTCTTCTCACATCTGAAGCTATAGCCTATATCCTTCAAAACATTTCTGGTCCCCCTTCTTCCTCATGTTTAGCCCCATTAGTTTTCAGATGTTATGACGTTCGGCCCATTAGTTTGGCGATTATAAGACCTTTCACCGCATTTCTTTGTCAATATTAAGACTTTTCGTGTCCTTTAGGTGTCAATATTTTCTTGGCGAGCGATAGCGAGTCTGTATTTCAAGAGGAACCTATCGAAAAATGTACATAATTATCATGAAGGAGGGTTTTGGGGGTGTTTTTCAAAGCTTGATGGAGGTCTAGGGAGGCAACTAGAACATATAATATAAAGATACGTACATATATGAGCAAATAAATACGTCCATCTCCCCATAAAGTGTATTAAAGTTAATTTTACACAAATTAACACTTGCGAGTTTCGGTCTATAAGGAAGTTGGAGCTTTAGATATCGATAATTAACAGAATTATCAACTAAATTGCGGTTGTAGGGCTTATATAAATACATAAAACCCAATTCAACATATTTCATATCCATTAGAAACCTACATTATTATTATATTTCCTTATCGATGTTTACGGCTCCAACTTCCTTATAGCCTGAAACTCGCAAGTGGTCAATTGGTAACACTGCCTTGCTATGATTCCTATATATACTGCCTTTCAGAACTGTTCGTGTGACGCCGCCTCTATTTATTAAAGGGGACGTAGTCTCATTTTCTGGGCCTCCTTCTCCCTCGTGTTTAGCCCCATTGGGTGTTAGATTTTGAGACGTTCGGCCCATTACTTTCAAGACCCTTTGTCCCATTTATTTATCGATATCAAGACCTTTCGTGCCATTTATTTGTCGATTTTTCCCTGGCGAGTGAAAGCAAGCCTGTAATTATAAGAGGTTTCTATCGAAAAATTTACACATTTATCTTGAAGGGGGGTCTAGGAGGCGTTTTTTTTTTTTTTTTTTTAAGCTTTATGGAGGTTTAGGGAGGAAACTAAAGACAACTAGAAAATTATAAGAAAACAAGCCACTAAATGTGCCCATCCTCCCTTAATATTGGCTATGGACATTTACACAAGGGCAACTTTGACACTTTCTGCCAGGTTATAAACTTGAATATATTTTACTTTAAGGGGAGATGGGTCGTTTTTCTGGTCCTCTTTCTCCCTCATGTTTAGCCCCATTAGTTTTCAGATTTTAAGGCGTTCGTTCCATTAGTTTGGCGATTTTACGAAAATTAATCCCATTTCCTTGTCAATATTAAGAAGTTTCGTGTCATTTAGGTGTCGATTTTTCCCTGGCGAGCGATAGCGAGCCTGTAATTTAAGAGAAACTGGCCTTGGGCCGGGACATTTTTCTATCGAAAAATGTACAAATTTATCTTGAAGGAGGGTCTTGGGCGGGTGTTTTCTTAAACTTGATGGAGGTTTACGGAGGAAACTAAAAACAGAGTAAAAAAGATACATAAATGAGCACATAAACACGCCCATCCGCCCTTAATGAGCACATAAACACGCCCATCCGCCCTTAATGAGCACATAAACACGCCCATCCCCCCTTAATAAGGTTACGCCCAACGAATCTTTGAACTGTTTTGGTAGCGTAATGGTTAGTGCGCTGAATTTCGGTGTGAGTATCCTAGGTTCGAATCCGTGGAGTATACCATATGTATTCATTAGTTTCATTGATTTAATTAATAAGCTATATTTGTAAGTTAATTGGTTGGTTGGAAAATAATATAGAATTGCATTGTCTGGTTCGGATTCGACACTGATTCAAACGACTGCCACCATTTGAAGATTATGACGCATTATGACAGTTTATTCTGGTAATCATTTGACGATTATATACAGTTTAGGAAGTAACTATGCGAGTTGAAAGAGTAAAGACTATCACTTAAACCTCTGACTTCCATATACCCTTCCCAATCGGAATAAAATCGTCTAATAATAGCCATAATTTATAAAAGAAAGGTGTTATCGGATCTTCTAAGGGTTAACTATACGTGGATTTCCAGCCATAAGATCTCTTTATATTCAAGGTCGGCTTTGTTAGTCCCGGCTCGTGTCAAAGTTCCCGATCCTAAGACACCGTAGTTATCTCGGAAGGTGGCAGGCCCAAGTCTTTTGTTTGAGACTGAGTGAATTTATGAACTGGATCGGACGGTCTGTAAGTTAAATGTTCAGTCCTGTAAGTCCTTCATAAAGTGGCACGGATCGTTCTTATGGGGATTAGGTCCACTTGGGGCGTTTTGTGTATGGCCACCCTGAGCGGGAGCATCGGGCAATAGATCGATAGATTATAGTTTATTTGCATATTAAATTATATCCAGTATTATCAGGTTTGTTGGTCATCTCATACTAGTCTTTGCTTGAGATGAGCGATTTAGAAACTGGATTATGTGGTTTTATCGTAAGGTATACACAAGGGCTCGCCAATTTTGTGCATCATCTTTCGAACAAAGCCCTATACACTTATCGATGGTTCTTCCCTTTATTATTGCTCACATCACCCAGCTCCATCACCGCTATCGTCACCATCACCACCACTATCACCACCACCATCAGCGTACACCCTCGGCCCACCACCACCACCACCACCATCATCATCGCCACTATCACCACCATCGGGTAAGGGATGAGTCTTGGTAGATGGGATGGTGATTTGTCAGGGTGGTTGGGTAGGATATGATGATAGTGGAATCCTATAGTGAATGGTGAAGAATAAAGTAATACGATAGGCTATAGTGAATAAGAGTATAAACTATAGTGGGAATCGTGGTTTATACATACAGTGATTGTAAATACATAGTGATTTTAGAAACTATACGCAGTTTTATTTCATCTGACGGTAAATTGAATTTCTTAGCAGCTAATTTATCGATGCATAATGTACAAACATGAAACCACTATGTCTCTGCATCATATTAACATCAAGTATATAATTATAATTAGCACCATATTTCATGACAAATATTAAAAATAACTGATAAATCTTGATGGGAACTTTGCAATTTACCGTCAGTTGAAAATAAACTGGATTATAGTGATATTTGAAAAGATAGTGATATGCAGAGTGTATGATGATTGGTGTGCAGAGTGTATGATGATTGGTGTGCAGAGTGTATGATGATTGTTATGCAGAGTGTATGATGATTGTTATGCAGAGTGTATGATGATTGTTATGCAGAGTGTAGGATGATTGTTATGCAGAGTGTATGATGATTGTTATGCAGAGTGTATGATGATTGTTATGCAGAGTGTATGATGATTGTTATGCAGAGTGTATGATGATTGTTATGCAGAGTGTAGGATGATTGTTATGCAGAGTGTATGATGATTGTTATGCAGAGTGTATGATGATTGTTATGCAGAGTGTATGATGATTGTTGTGCAGTGATTTTAGTCGCTGTAGTGAAGAGCTATGGAGGTGTTAGTGATTGGGGAGGCTATACAGTATATAGCTAAAGTTAGGAGATAGAAGTATAAGAGGGTATAGTTATCAATATGTTATTATTGAAAAAAGTAACATGTGAAGAAGACTGTTGAGAAAGGGAGAAGAGGCCACTATGCATAGCGACGATGTGTATATACAGTATATATATATATATATATATATATATATATATATATATATATATATGTATATATATATATATATCAAGAGAGAGAAAGAGTGTGTGAGAGCAATCAGTAGAAGCTTATAGTGAGAGGAATATATAAGGATTGAAGAAGTAAAAAGAGGAAGAGTGAACAAACTAAGAGAGGATAGTAATTATTATATGAGTTATACAGGAAAAGACTGATGGGAAAGCTCCGTGTGCCTTACTTTCAATAAACAGAGGAAGGAGTTCATTCTAAGGCACGATTTGAATTTGACAGTTTATTTTGGCTATCATTAGACGATTTTATAGAACTTAGGAAGGATCTGTGAACATCAAAAGGGAAAATAGTGTTATTATTTGTATTATTATTATTATTATTGTTATTATTGTTATTATTATCGGGAAACACCATTCATTGACAAAAATGCAATAAAATTACCCCTGTCCTTCCAAGCACCTTTTATTTGTTTATATTCCCTATGTACTCTAAAGAAATAAAGTGCTGATATCTAGAGGCTTAAATAATGTATACAATATTATCTGAAGTTAAGCGAAAATAGGAGAAATGGAACGCAATTGACTCTCGCTCTCTCTCTCTCTCTTGCAGTTTAACATATTGATAATGCTGCATATGTTATAGATCTCCTAACATTTCTACTATCGATTGTGTATGGTAATTACACATATATACACAAATAAAAAAAGGTTCAGAGACGCAACAGTTTTGACTTTCCTTGAGCCTTCTTGAACTGTGACACACCGAGAGGGATCAACACGGGTAAAACTCTCACAACTTCAACAAAACCATATATATACCTTATATATATATATATATATATATATATATATATATATATAAATATATATATATATATATATATATATATATATATATATATATATATATATATATGCGCAAATATTCCTCTATCCAATATACAATAGGATGGTAATGTTTGGACGAACATATTGCATTAGTATAAATTGTTTACAAACTGAATAAAGTTGTTTGATGGTACTTTAGACATAAATATAAAGGATTTTAGCCGATTGAACTTTCGTATAGTTTTCTTTGTTTAATATATTTTTGACAACCCAAATGTGAAGGAGAGCATTACTCGGCCAGGCTAAAAGTATCCTCTATTTAATCTCCACTGACATTAGGATATACTTTCCCAATCATTTTAAATATTGAAAAAGTCTAAAATATTCAACTGGAATCTCATATATACTGTATATATATATATATAAATATATATATATATATTTATATATATATATATATATATATATATATATATATATACAGAATATAGTAAGGGTGGGGGTGATAGGCAAGACAAAGTGCTACATTACCACAACACATTAGGAACAGGAAAAGACGGATCACCATTATTAATAGAACAATGGTAGGAAAGTGATGGCAATTTGTCTAAGTGGGTAGTGGTTATTTTAGAGTCTATATATACTGTATATACAGTATACAGTATATACAGTATGTATATATATATATATATATATATATATATATATATATATATATATATATATATATATCACTTATTTATTAGTTTCCTCGCTATACCTCTATCAAGCTTTAACAAAAAAAAATAAGCCCCCCTTCAAGATGAATTCGTACATTTTTCGGTAGAAAAAAATCCCGGGCGAAGGCCGGTTCCTCTTATATTTACACTCTTGCTATTGCTTGCCAGGACAAAATCGACATATGAATGGCACGATTGGTCTTAAAATTAACAACTGAAAGGGGCGAAAGGTTTTAAAAATGCTAAAATAATGGGGCGAGTCTTAAACACTCTCTCTCAAAAAAATAAAATAAAATAAAACACGAGGGAAAAGTGGGTCCAAAAAAGAAACTACCTCCCCCTTAACAGGGATACCTTTTATCCCTTTCATTTGTAAAGGTTTTTCCTAAGCTGAAACAAATCGCATATTGCAAGGCAAAGAATGACTATATACTTGACTCTGTACCCCATGTGGCGAGATAATACAAACTACAGTAACCGCACTATATACTTGACTCTGTACCCCATGTGGCGAGATAATACAAACTACAGTAACCGCACTATATACTTGACTCTGTACCCAATGTGGCGAGATAATACAAACTACAGTAACCGCACTATATACTTGACTCTGTACCCCATGTGGCGAGATAATACAAACTACAGTAACCGCACTATATACTTGACTCTGTACCCCATGTGGCGAGATAATACAAACTACAGTAACCGCACTATATACTTGACTCTGTACCCCATGTGGCGAGATAATACAAACTACAGTAACCGCACTATATACTTGACTCTGTACCCCATGTGGCGAGATAATACAAACTACAGTAACCGCACTATATACTTGACTCTGTACCCCATGTGGCGAGATAATACAAACTACAGTAACCGCCCTATATACTTGACTCTGTACCCCATGTGGCGAGATAATACAAACTACAGTAACCGCACTATATACTTGACTCTGTACCCCATGTGGCGAGATAATAAAAACTACAGTAACCGCACTATATACTTGACTCTGTACCCCATGAGGCGAGATAATACAAACTACAGTAACCGCACTATATACTTGACTTTGTACCCCATGTGGCGAGATAATACAAACTACAGTAACCGCACTATATACTTGACTCTGTACCCCATGTGGCGAGATAATACAAACTACAGTAACCGCACTATATACTTGACTCTGTACCCCATGTGGCGAGATAATACAAACTACAGTAACCGCACTATATACTTGACTCTGTACCCCATGTGGCGAGATAATACAAACTACAGTAACCGCACTATATACTTGACTCTGTACCCCATGTGGCGAGATAATACAAACTACAGTAACCGCACTATATACTTGACTCTGTACCCCATGTGGTGAGATAATACAAACTACAGTAACCACACTATATACTTGACTCTGTACCCCATGTGGCGAGATAATACAAACTACAGTAACCGCACTATATACTTGACACTGTACCCCATGTGGCGAGATAATACAAACTACAGTAACCGCACTATATACTTGACTCTGTACCCCATGTGGCGAGATAATACAAACTACAGTAACCGCACTATATACTTGACTCTGTACCCCATGTGGCGAGATAATACAAACTACAGTAACTGCACTATGTACTTGACTCTGTACCCCATGTGGCGAGATAATACAAACTACAGTAACCGCCCTATATACTTGACTCTGTACCCCATGTGGCGAGATAATACAAACTACAGTAACCGCACTATATACTTGACTCTGTACCCGATGTGGCGAGATAATACAAACTACAGTAACCGCACTATATACTTGACTCTGTACCCCATGTGGCGAGATAATAC
Organism: Lithodes maja; assembly: GCA_037953745.1. NCBI lineage: Eukaryota > Metazoa > Arthropoda > Malacostraca > Decapoda > Lithodidae > Lithodes > Lithodes maja. The sequence goes on from JBAKBP010021620.1 coordinate 16,913, forward strand.
AAACTACAGTAACCGCACTATATACTTGACTCTGTACCCATGTGGCGAGATAATACAAACTACAGTAACCGCACTATATACTTGACTCTGTACCCCATGTGGCGAGATAATACAAACTACAGTAACCGAACTATATACTTGACTCTGTACCCCATGTGGCGAGATAATACAAACTACAGTAACCGCACTATATACTTGACTCTGTACCCCATGTGGCGAGATAATACAAAATACAGTAACCACACTATATACTTGACTCTGTACCCCATGTGGCGAGATAATACAAACTACAGTAACCGCACTATATACTTGACTCTGTACCCCATGTGGCGAGATAATACAAACTAGAGTAACCGCACTATATACTTGACTCTGTACCCCATGTGGCGAGATAATACAAACTACAGTAACCGCACTATATACTTGACTCTGTACCCCATGTGGCGAGATAATACAAACTACAGTAACCGCACTATATACTTGACTCTGTACCCCATGTGGCGAGATAATACAAACTACAGTAACCGCACTATATACTTGACTCTGTACCCCATGTGGCGAGATAATACAAACTACAGTAACCGCACTATATACTTGACTCTGTACCCCATGTGGCGAGATAATACAAACTACAGTAACTGCACTATGTACTTGACTCTGTACCCCATGTGGCGAGATAATACAAACTACAGTAACCGCTCTATATACTTGACTCTGTACCCCATGTGGCGAGATAATACAAACTACAGTAACCGCACTATATACTTGACTCTGTACCCCATGTGGCGAGATAATGCAAACTACAGTAACCGCACTATATACTTGACTCTGTACCCCATGTGGCGAGATAATACAAACTACAGTAACCGCACTATATACTTGACTCTGTACCCCATGTGGCGAGATAATACAAACTACAGTAACCGCACTATATACTTGACTCTGTACCCCATGTGGCGAGATAATACAAACTACAGTAACCGAACTATATACTTGACTCTGTACCCCATGTGGCGAGATAATACAAACTACAGTAACCGCACTATATACTTGACTCTGTACCCCATGTGGCGAGATAATACAAAATACAGTAACCACACTATATACTTGACTCTGTACCCCATGTGGCGAGATAATACAAACTACAGTAACCGCACTATATACTAGACTCTGTACCCCATGTGGCGAGATAATACAAACTACAGTAACCGCACTATATACTTGACTCTGTACCCAATGTGGCGAGATAATACAAACTACAGTAACCGCACTATATAATTGACTCTGTACCCCATGTGGCAAGATAATACAAACTACAGTAACCGCACTATATACGTGACTCTGTACCCCATGTGGCGAGATAATACAAACTACAGTAACCGCACTATATACTTGACTCTGTACCCCATGTGGCGAGATAATACAAACTACAGTAACCGCACTATATACTTGACTCTGTACCCCATGTGGCGAGATAATACAAACTACAGTAACCGCACTATATACTTGACTCTGTACCCCATGTGGCGAGATAATACAAACTACAGTAACCGCACTATATACTTGACTCTGTACCCCATGTGGCGAGATAATACAAACTACAGTAACCGCACTATATACTTGACTCTGTACCCCATGTGGCGAGATAATACAAACTACAGTAACCGCACTATATACTTGACTCTGTACCCCATGTGGCGAGATAATACAAACTACAGTAACCGCACTATATACTTGACTCTGTACCCCATGTGGCGAGATAATACGAACTACAGTAACCGCACTAGCTATTATCCCTACCAGACAGAGAGAGAGAGAGAGAGAGAGAGAGAGAGAGAGAGAGAGAGAGAGAGAACGACTATATACTTGACTCTGTACCCCATGTGGCGAGATAATACAAACTACAGGAATAGTCTAGTGGCTTAGTGCAAAAAATACCCCTATTTGTGCACTTTTGGAAACAAATGTCAATTTTGGCACACATGTACATTAGACCATTGCGAGTAAAACTGGATATAGAAACATTCTTGTGGACCTCCCCGGGGGCCGGGGGCGCCGCCCCAAAGTCCGCCCCGCAGAATCTCAAGTTGCCTCCATATAACTCCCCATATCTCCACTCCTAATCAATATATTTTAATTCTGTTTGCAGCTTTTACTTCCTAATAACATTGCCAAAAAATGTATTTAAATAACAAAATATGATTAAATCAGTCGTTTCTATGGTATTTTTGATTTTGTAAAATATTTTATGTTACCGTTTTGTAAAGTCTTTTACAAAATCATTAATATCACGAAAATTACGCATCAAATCGTACCTTATGTTGTATTACTTTTTGTTAAGAAAATTAAGAGTAATATAATGCCACAAAGAGATCGAAAATATATTGATTAGGGCCGGAGATATTGAGAGTTACGTGGAAACAACTTTAGCGTTGTCTGGGCGCACTGTGGGGTAGCATTCCCGACCACCTATCTAATATTGTCGTGATACAGTTATTATACCAAAACCCATGTTTTCGACTGTACACTAAATATAGAAGTGTGTAACTTATAACTTATTTGATGATGATAAATAAAAAACTTAATTTTTTTTCTAAATATCCATCACAATGTATTTTATGCTTATGCGATCAAATAACACAATAACATTAAATTTTCCATCTTCTCTTGACTTCTATATCACCTTCCTAATCTAAATAAAATAGTCTAATAATAGCCAGAAAAGAGAAGAAAAGGGCGTCCTCGGATTCTGAAAGGGTTAAAATGGATAAGATTATACTTGCACAACTAAACAAGATTATACTTGCATAACTAAACAATTAAATTTGCTGCAAAATAAGTAGTAGACTACAAAAGGCTTACCTAACAAGGTTGCACACGATAGTGAAAGTAAGTTCTTAATCTCTAATATTTCACACAATCATATCAAAATTAGAAAAAAGGTGTTTTGTTAGAGGGAACTTTGATACAGATTATACAATTGTTACATCAATAATGTTTCTTCACAGACACAGTTGCACATTGGTGTGCACACTAATAATGCCTTAGCACAACCGCATCGATTTCTACATGAGCTTTTACATGAAATTTTTTTCAATTCTCTACATCCTTTGGCTGCAGCTGGCAGAGTGGTCCAATATGGTTCCCAGCCATGTGTGGTTCTTGACCATCCCCACTCAGAGGGGCATGGCAGTTGCATTTCAGGAACAAGTATTTGACCCCACACATGTCCACTTTGGTAGGCTACTCGTTTCACATGTTGTTTGAATGCTGCTGTTGTGGGTGGTAGGCTCTCAATCTTCCGTCGGTACCTTTTAGTGAAAAGCTCTTTTCTACTCTCATCAAGATTGATAGAAGAACTCGTTCGATAATATAAAATAATAACAAATCTTTCAAGTAGCTGATACACGTCATCGCTGACACTGCTAAGAGGTGCTGACAAATCACAGAAAGCTTGGGTCACATCTGGGAATACCCTCCACACATCCCATGCAGACTTTTTACCTTTTCCTGCAAAACATGAAACTGTGTCACAACCAGTGAAAGAGTGAAATCCTGAGAGTGTTTGTGATTTTTGGACACCAAGATTTGATGCAACGATGTGTGCAGGGATATATCTCAGATGCTTTCCAAGGCCATATTCTACCCACAGTTCATCAACTTCAAGTTTCACAAAATTTGCAATGGCAAGCACCACTACATTTGTGTCCACCGTTCGTATGAGCAATCGTTTACAGCCCTTTCGTGCAGCATCACGCACATGAACAAATATTCTTGAATCTGCCTCTTCATGATTACAAGGCTGGATATTTGTGAAGTCAGCATTCTCCCGTGTGCATATAACATTCTCTCCGCAGGTGGCATACACTTCCTTCTTTGTTTGAAAGTTGTCTCTAATGTAGGATGTGAGGAAGCCAAACAGTTCTGTCTTGTTGTCTTGATTTAGCAAAAACTTGTTCCATTGTTTTGGAATCTTTGTTGTTTTCAAAACTCTTTTTCTGTCACTTTTTCCTCTCTTAACTCTGGCAGACTCTTTAAGACTTTCAGGAAAATATCTGTCCCACACAATATCCACCCTGTGTGCACTCTGTCGGTCAATATATGGGAGAAATACTGGTTCTGCATATTCCCCAAACGTACATGCAGTCTTGGGTTCCAGAAAATGCACTACTGCAGCACCATCAAATATGTTGGCCTCTCCAGCAGGTGCTTCAGTACATTTCAGTAGATCTGGCTCCAAAAGGCAGTCCACTAAATCTGACTTCTTGCCCAAACGTACCTTGCCATGTTCGGATAATGATGGTGGATAGGGTTGATTTTCATACATAAAGTTAAGTCATCCATATTTATTGATCGTGTCTGGCATGATAATTATATACAACTCTGAAAACAAAGCTACATTATCTTGAAGTGTGTTGACTTTCAACTGTGCTTTAGATTTATTGATGGTTTTCTGTTTGCTGAAGAGAGGCAAGTTACTTCTTGGGATGGGGTGTGTAACAGATCTCAATGATGATTCCAGCCTCTCACTGATATACATTTCATATTTGGTTTGACCTACGTCAATGACATTTTTGATGCTTTGCACAACAGCTGTATCCATAATATCTTTTGTGTCCAGAGTCACCAAATCATCTGATGTCTCATTGAATGGGTTTCCCATTTCCTCAAATGTGTTCACCATCGCATTAACTTTATCTCTGAATTGTTTCTGGATGCTTGGTACTTGTTCATGATGATTGTGTTTTTTTGAAATGTTAGTTTTCATTGACTGTTCAAACTCTGTCAACAATCTTGCTAACTCTGGTCCTGCTACTGTCCACCTTCGGAGAGCACTTGGGTTTTCAGTAAGCCCTACAGCACCTCCAGTCCCTTTTATTATAGCATTATTTTGTTCATGGCATTGATCAATTGCCATTCCAGAGAACACATTTGATGTTTTGTGAAGGACAAAATGTCCATTCTGGAACTGCTCACAGATTTCAGGGTGGACTCCAGACAGCATGGTCATATCCCTAATGTGCACTGGTAGCCAGCGACCATAGTGGGTGCTATCTAAAGCGAAAAACCATAGCATCAACATAGTGAGTGTCTCTAAGTAAAGAGAAAAGTTTCCTTCTCTCGGTGCTCTCACAAAAGACAAGATCAACAGCTGAAACTCCATAGTGAGGTGCCAGAACAGAAACTGTGGACTTTGATTTTTTCTCATCTCTGTCCAAGCCTTGAAACCCATTGTCTCCTCTTCTTGCTCATTGATCACCTCTGTGTAAGTATGGAAAGCACGTTGTTGTAGGATTGACAGAGAAGCTGCAGTAATCTGATGAGAGCGGCGAGTCTTGGTCACATGTGATGCTTTCTCAAATGATTCTGCAGTACCAGGTGTTGCAATGTCTGATCGCACGATGACCTCCACCCATCCACTTCCCTTAAGCCATGTCCCTAATGTTCTGAGCGCCGCCATTTCTATATGGAGGCCACCAAGCATGATGACAAACTTATCCTCCCCATAGCTCTCTGGCCAACACCACTGTACTTGTTTGGCCAATGCAAATAAAGATTGATCTACTGTCATCACTGGAATTTGTCCAGGATTGAGGAACTGCGAAGCTTCACTCACAACCTTCATTCCATGCTTAACCATTGCTACAGTGTGAGCATTCTCATAGAACATGGGTAGCATTGCACCTATAGAAACTTGTTGTGGTACTTGTGGTTGTCTAGCGGCATTAAATGCAGCCCAGGATATGAAATCTTCAGTGGCGAGTTGGTCCTTCTTGTATAGGTCTCTAACATTGTGCAGCCATTCATATTCTTCATCCAAGGCATCCGGATAAACATTCTCCGAGGGTTTAATTGGGCCAGTCACCTGTGGAATGAATGGTCTACTAGTGTGCAGTCTTGCAGGAACAACGTCAGTGTATTCTTGTGGCAGGTCACATACTTTTCTTGCATATTGTTGTTTCTCCAAAGATATAGGATTTCTCTCTGTACCTCGATTTAATGAAGTTGGACACTGAAAAACTGAGATGCTTGTTCCATGAAATGAATCATGAGCTGTTGTTGCACTTGGGTTATGGTCTATGTTATCTAGGGCAGCAACAGTGAACAGCTTATGTTTCAAATTCATGGGACAAACAGTCTTCTCTGCTTCAAACCGCTCACATACTTTATTAGCAATGTCTGTTAACACTTGAAGAATACGTTCATAGGAAACACTCATCCCAAGTTTGTACATCATATCAACCAATTCTTTGCTGCGTGTTAGTGTGTGTATCTTTAAACCCACATACAGAGGCAATGGGGTTTCCCAGTCTGTTGTGTGTCTACCACACCCAGTTTTTGGTTCTTTTTTGGCACGCTTTACACTGTTGAAGAGCATGAGTTGAGCAATAGACACAGTATGATTTTGGGTTGATGAATTCTCACGGTTTCTTATGTTTGGGCCATGCAACACCATTTCCACCAGAGCTAACAATGAAGATGGAACAGAGCTGCACATTGAACTGTTGTTTTATCTGAAACATCTCACGCCTAACAATCTCAGCAGCCTTTACTAACTGCAGTGCTTCATTGTCATAATCTCTACCTGTTACACATTCATGTATCATATTGTCAACATCGTCCTTGAAAATTAACAAAGTGCTCTGGCCCTTACTGTGTTTATCTGTATGACACACCAAGTCTGGTATTTGTGCCAAAATTCTGTTTTTTAATCTTGTCACGTGTATGTGTTCATCCTCCACACCAAGGGACAGCAATCGTTCTTTGTACAAATGGGCCAGATCTGTCAGTTTGAATGTATTGATGTTTGAGTAATTTCGAGATTCATTTATGTATGATATCAGTTCAGCTAACACAATACCATGAACATTGTTGGTGGCAACAATTTCATCAGTGGATTGTAAATATTTGTCATGTTTCTTGTACAATGCAGTTAAACAGTTTGCATGATAAACTGCATCAATCGCTATTACATCACCTTCAGATAGTTTAGCCAGCAATTTTGAATCAACAAGATCTATTGCACACTTGCGCACTTTCTCATCTAAAGTATGTGTTGCAGCTACACGCCTATATACATCACAGTGTTCAACAATTTTATCACATACCAAACATAGCTCATCATTGGTGTTTCCTTCAGATTTTGATGATGACCTTGTAACTTTTTCAGAGGGGCCTTCTTTATCATTCTCAAGTGTTTCCAAGAGTTTCCTTTTCTTGTTCTGTACTCGTTTCAGAATTTGACTACTGTATTTTACTCTGCAACGTTTGTGCCATGAAGCGCAGTGTTCAGACAGGACACCCGCACTAAAAAAAATCAAGATTATGTCTTTTAGAAGAGCATCGGCCTCTTGGAATTGCTTAATAATTGTTTCTAAAGTAACATACCCTTGACCTCTGTCGTTTCTTTTTGTATTGGCAGGACATTCAAGATCTTCAGATGTTTTTTCTTGGCAAAACACACATTCCTTCCAGTCTATTTCAGTCGCCATTCTGAATGTTTGATGTAGGTTATGGCTATCGTCTTATTCTCAAACATGACCTGAAACAACAGAATATTCAATGTGAGGAACTATGAACATTAAGCTGGTTGCAAGCTTATTATAAGTGCCATTTCAAGAAGAATAAATAGCTACAAAATCAAGGGTGGCCGGGAACGCTACCTCACAGTGCGCCCAGACAACGCTAAAGTTGTCTCCACGTAACTCTCTATATCTCCGGCCCTAATTAATATATTTTCAATCTCTTTGTGGCATTATATTACTTATAATTTTCTTAACAAAAAGTAATACAACATAAGGTACGATTTGATGCGTAATTTTCTCGATATTAATGATTTTGTAAAAGACTTTACAAAACGGTAACATAAAATATTTTACAAAATAAAAAATACAATAGAAACGACTGATTTAATCATATTTTGTTATTTAATTACATTTTTTGACAATGTTATTAAGAAGTAAAAGCTGCAAACAGAATTAAAATATATTGATTAGGAGTGGAGATATAGGGATTTATATGGAGGCAACTTGAGATTCTGCGGGTCGGACTTTGGGGCGGCGCCCCCGGCCCCCGGGGGGGTCCACA